>LJIJ01000128.1:0-255191 GCA_001718145.1 Orchesella cincta
GTGAAGAAGGAAACAGCAACATGAGCTCCAAGGTCGCCCTCCAAGTCCACAACTGGAATACACTGAACAGAGTGGGAGCCTCCAACGAGAGAAAGTTCCCTAAAAGAAAAATGAATCTGCACCACCTCATGAGAAGACGGAATCTCAGCCCTCCACCTCGTCCAGAACAATGTGGAAAATGTGGATATGTCCACAGAATGGAAAGCCGTGCTCAGCGAAGGATGCAGATTGCAAAAATTGCGGAAGGATTGGTCATTATGCTTCCTGTTGCCGAACCAAGAAAAAGACTGAAAAGGCCCCTCCTACAGCTGAGATAAAGGAAGTGGCTAAATCGGAACCGGAAATGAAAAGTGCATTCATGCTTGCTCTCACCTCACAGACGAAGGATGAAGATCAAGCTGCACGTCAAAAGAGATGGACTGCTACCCTAAAAGTGAATGGGAAAAGTGTAGACTTCAAGCTCGACTCTGGTGCTGAAGTCACTGTGCTGTCCATGTATGAGTACAAGAAAAATATGCCAAACAGAAGCTAACTATTCCAGATAGGAGGCTCCGTGGTGCTGACATGAACTATTTGGATTGTGTTGGAATGTTCGAAGCTAACATGAAGCATTTGGACATCGACATTCAGGAAATGGTTTATGTGGTTCGCCGACTGGACAAGCCATTGTTGAGCTTGATGGCGTGTGAAAATTTGGAACTAGTGAAACGTGTGAACGTGGTGAGTGAGGAAAAAGGACAATCAGCTGTGGATCCAAAACGTGAATATCCCAAACTCTTTGAAGGAATTGGGAATATTGGAGATCCATACGAAATCAAATTGAAGGATGGTGCTCGTCCCTTTGCAGTCCACACTCCACGTCGCGTTCCAATTCCATTGATGACCAAATTGGAAACCAGATTGACAGAATTACTGAATATGGGTATCATCAAGCAAGTAGATGAGGCTACAGACTGGTGCGCGCCCACAGTAATTACTGGAAAGCCGAATGGAGATATCAGACTTTGTGTTGACCTGAGCAAGTTGAATCAGAGTCTGGATCGTGAAATTCATCCCATGCCAGTTGTAGAGCATACACTAGGACAGTTGGGAAGAGCAAAAATATTTTCGAAGTTGGATGCAAACAGTGGATTTCATCAGATAAAGCTGCATGAAAATTCTCAACTGTTGACAACATTCATCACTCCATTTGGACGCTATTGCTTTTTGTCGAATGCCATTTGGAATCACCACAGCCCCAGAATATTTCCAGAAAACGATGAGTCTTATTCTGCAAGGCATTGATGGTGTAATATGTTATTTGGATGACATATTGATCTTTGCAGAAACACTTGGAGAGCATGATAAGATTCTTCGGAAAGTTTTGGAAAGATTGAAGATAGCCGGAGTCACCCTAAATGAAGCCAAATGCAGCTTTGGAGTCACCGAGGTCAATTTCCTGGGACACATTGTGAATGCAGAAGGTATCCGGCCCGATCCGAAGAAAATTGAGGCAGTGAAGAATATGCCCGAACCGAAAAATGTGACTGACGTGAGAAGATTCCTGGGTCTGGTGAACCATTTAGGAAGATTCCTCCCACATTTGTCGGAAGAGGCTGCCCGCTCAATCAGCTGCTTTCGTGATGAACAAGACTTTCTTTGGGGACCAGCTCAGAAGAAAGCATTTCTCGACTGAAAGAAGCATTAATTCAGCACCCTATCCTAGCAAGCTATGATGTCAGCAAGAAGACAACAGTCCGCCGACGCGTCATCATTTGGACTGGGAGCGGTTCTGAAGCAAAGCAAGACGACGGAGAATGGAGACCAATCGCCTACGCATCTCGAACGATGACGGATGCTGAAAAGCGATATGCTCAGATTGAGAAGGAAGCTTTACCTTTGACTTGGGCATGTGAACGTTTTGCCGACTTCCTGATTGGAAAACAGTTCATGATTGAGACTGATCACAAGCCCTTGGTCCCATATTCTCCACTAAAGAGCTAGATGTGCTCACCCCCAGGATCCAACGCTTCCGGATAAGAATGTGAGATTCTCCTTTGAGATTTATCATACTCTCGGGAAGGGCCTGATTGCAGCGGATGCACTCTCCAGGCAACCTTTGGCTTCGACTGAAGATGCTAAAAACGAAGTAGCAGCTGCTGCCCACATCAATGCAGTACTTTCTGTCTCCAGTGACTGATGAGCGACTGACGGAGATTGGAAGCGCAACAAGAAGATTCAGTTTTGAAGAAAATAA
Source organism: Orchesella cincta (assembly GCA_001718145.1). NCBI lineage: Eukaryota > Metazoa > Arthropoda > Collembola > Entomobryomorpha > Orchesellidae > Orchesella > Orchesella cincta. The sequence goes on from LJIJ01000128.1 coordinate 2,237, forward strand.
CTGAATACAGCCAGAACGGATGGCCAGAAAAGAAGAAATTGGACCCAATATGCACGGAATACTGGAATTTGCGTCATGAAATTGGATCCGAAAATGGACTGTTGATGAGAGGATGCCGCATCATTATCCCAACAGCCATGAGACAGGATATGCTGATGAAAATTCACACTGGTCATCTTGGAATCACCAAGTGCAGAGCAAGAGCTCGAGAAACAATCTGGTGGCCAGGCATTTCAACTCAGATTGAAGATATGATCAAGAAATGCACTGTATGCATTCAAGAGTCATCACACCGCCACGAACCGCTGATCCTCACCGACTTCCAGTCGACCCTGGCAGAAGATTGGAATGGACCTTTTCTATTACATGAAGAATTGGTATCTGGTGGTGGTGGATTATTATTCAAAATATCCTGAAGTTGTACAGCTGAGCAGTTTGACAGCTGGCGTCGTTGTACAATGTTGCAAGTCGATTTTTGCACGTCATGGAGTTCCGGAGCTCGTCATCAGTGACAATGGACGCAGTTTGGAGATCCAACACGTAATTGTCATCCTGGGGCATCTCGAGAATTCAAGAAATTTGCAGAAGAATATGGATTCCAGCATACAACTTCCAGCCCAAAATTTCCACAAAGCAATGGAATGGCAGAGGCTGCAGTGAAGATTGTAAAGCTGTTATTCAAGAAGAATGAAGACCCCACAAAAGCCTTGATGGAGTACCGAGCGACGCCGTTGCAGAATGGATACAGCCCAGCTGAGCTGCTGATGGGAAGAAAAATTCGGACAACTGTACCGATAACCTCTGATGCCCTCATCCCGAAGACTGTGGACAGCAAGGATCTTCTGGGGAAGGAGGAAAAGAGAAGACAGGGATACAAGACAAGTATGACCAACGTCACGGCGCCAAGGAAAAAGAAAGAGCTCCAGCCGAATGACGTTGTATGGATCACCGACATGAGGACTTGGGGAAGAGTCGTCAAGAAAGCTACAACTCCAAGATCATATGAGGTGGATACTCCTAGAGGTGTAATCCGAAGAAACAGATTCCACCTGAGCAAAGGCCATGATGTTCCTTTGCCTGAAGAAGACGATCTGGACATTCAAGAACCACCTGACCGAAGACCGGAAGTAGTTCGAGAACCTGAGCCAGTCAACGTCAACCCCGACGACGGGATACGCCGATCACGATATGGACGAGTGTATAAGCCCGTGATTAGATTTAGTTACTAATTATTGATATGATATTTGATTATTGATTAATTGTAGATTAGAATTAGTTGATAACTGAAAAGGGGGATGTGCTGGCATGATAAACCATAAAGTAATATTATGGCACGTTGGTATGAATAGCTACCATGTGCCTGTGATGAATGATCTTGTACCATGAGGTTGCTGGTAGTAGGAGGTTTGATCTTAATAATTCCTGACTGAGGAGACTAAACTCTATTGCACATTATTGCCACCATCCACTGATTATAGCTAATATAACAAATTGTATCATATGAAAAATCAGATATCCTAATATGATGTTTTCCGCAGACATAGGTTAATTACAAAAGATTAAAAAGAATAGACAAATTCTTCGCTGCAAATAAAACGTTGAAGGACTGCAGGGAAACTGATACATAGTACGGAAAGATATGCTACTTTAAGAGTAAAAATATCTAGTAAAGTCTTCTACTCAAGCGCATAGGATTCCTTAGCAGCATTTTACCATGACCACAATGTCAATTTCTAAGCTGATAGAAGTGTACTGAATGTAGCAACTGAAATTACATTCGTCTTCTACTCGTGCTACTAACCAACTCTAATTTTTCTTGCTCGTGTTGATTACTGCGAGGATTTTCTCAACCTAATGAATTTCAGAAGTTGGAGCTGCTGGAAGCTGATGATAATTATTATGTTAACGCTGAAGTCACTTCCACTCTGACTACTATAATTACAGAGGAGCAAGCGGATGATGATGACAATGGTGAATGGTATCAGTTTCCGTGTTATTTTCTTCAACCATGATGGTGGTGATGTACGTTTAAAGGCTAAAATGATTCTCCATCCTCCAACTCATCATTAGAAACTGTGCAGTATTTTCTTAGCTCCAGAAATATGAACCTATTTGTTTTGGCAGTGGTGGAAATAACAACAACAAAATGACAACTGCACCATTCCGTCCAAATAAAGTACAAAATGACAAGAACCTACACCACGCTTGCACACCACTGCAAAGAAGAATCCGGAACTCATCACCGCTTAGTGAAGCGTTCACGTTCATGATTAGGATGATGATGATTAGGATGATCATTGACCGTAGTAATGGTAGTCTGAGAAAACAAATGAGTGAGTCAAGAGAAAGGCATTTAAGCAGAAAAACTGTGAAGGCTGAGCTTTGGAATTAAGAAAAATAGAGACATTTCTACTTATCATCGGGAGTAAATCCTGAACCAAAATGGAAAGCAGAGAGGAATACTTGCCCATAACAAAATCTGTAAAGAAAACATAAAAAAAACTAGCTTCCAGCAAAAAAGGAAAAACAACTCCATTTGAGAAAAACATTGTTCGTTTCTTGCATTGGAATGAAATGGTGGCAACTATTTCTTACGAATGAAGCCAATATTTTTCCACTGACTTGCAAAGCACTGACTGTCATCAGCGCAGCTTGTGTCATTTCTCCTTTTCAAATGTTGTGTCAACACTACTATAAACCATTTCCTGGAGACTTCAAACCTAGCAGTCAGGACGACACACAAAGCATCACAACAATTTATCCTCTTGATGATTTCAAAAGAAAAATATAACAAGCTCCACCACATACACAACAGAGTGTAGTCAGTTATCATTATCACGTTCCTTACTCGAACCAGACAATTACAAAATGAACGATATCTTGAGGCTTAAGATACCATTTCGTGACTTCTACGAACATAACTTTTATTGTTAGAAAGCGAAATGTCAATGACGCTCCCTTTGAGCTGCCACACATTTTTATAAAATCATTCGAAGCTATTTATTCACAAGAAATTTTTGCATGCAAAGGAACAGACATAAAGATAGGCGTTTTATGGCCCCATCATTAGATTCATGTACAACTACAACTAATGCAATAACAATAACAATCATATTGGTGAAAATTATTGAGGCTAGATTTCCACACTTTTTTAACCTGTGAGTTGGAAAATTCGCCAAAGTATTACCCTGGTTCTTTAGTTTTATATGTGCTCATTTAGCTAAAAATAGGGTTTTTTCACCTTGCAACCGCGAATGAACATCCATGTGCGATTACGATTTACATGAGACTCAAAGCCCACACCAGACCACATGGTTGTGATAATGTTGTACTTGTTATCATAGTGCCTGAAGAAATGACTCTAGAAACTTTCTACTCCACTTTCTTGTTCGTGTCCCTCTGTTTTCCTGCTGATAATATAATAATAATACTAGCAATGATCATAATAATAACACTATTTTACTGGTACATATAATTCGTATGTAATAGCGCCCGAAATAAAGAGTACAAGCCCTAGCCCATCTTGAATATATAGGTAGCAACAAGATAAAAAGGAAGCCGCACTCTAGTTTTCCCTGTGCAGTCCTTTCCTCCTTTTATTTTTATTTTCTTAAGCTAATGCAGATTTGTGATTTGAGAAAAGTAAAGGAAATGGTCAAGCCTTGTATTATGGAAATATGTATACTGTTAAAACCTCATGGGGTCGGGGAGAAGGTGCTGTTAGACTTGTTTTTATAGGTGCCTTTCCACTCTCTTCTTTTGGCTTTTAAGCCAGTTTTTTAGGGTTTCATTTTTATCTTAGTTCACTCATATAATGAATGAATCCTTATGTATCTATGTAAGACCAACGCTAAAGCTGATGCTCCCTTTCTCGTTTCCACTACATTGAATTGGTGTTAAGGTTGAGTGTTATGACGGTGCTGACATAAAATAAAGGTTCATGAGCCTTGGCAGAAAATGGGCAAAATGAGAAGAGACGAGAGAGTGAGAGCTTAGAAACAACATCTTCCACTTTCTTGCATTTTTACGGTTCAACGTGGAAATGATGATATGATTCTAACGGCTCAAAACAACGGCGTTGCGTTACATTCCCTCTGTTCCGTCGTATCTCCCACAAAATAAAAAATGCTATCATGTGTTGACCATCCATGTAGTGGCTATAGTTGATAGTGATAGTGCTTACTTTTTTTGGCGAGGGTGACCAGATCAAAACCACAAAAGACAAGGGCAACTTGATTCTGATTGTGTTTGTAGCTTTCTCAAAAAAAAAATGAAGGAGATGGTGAAAGAGAGGAGCATAAAAACTAGTTGAAATGATCGCTCCCGTCATTATCATCCTTTTGTGTATTGATATACTTCTTCCCTCAACTGAGATTTTCTCCTTCTTTTTTAAGAGTTTGCTTTTTCTCCTTGTTCTCTCTCTCTCTGATCCTGTCAATATTGACCTCTTCTCTACTGCTATATGTAATAAATACATGTTTTCCACTAACGAATTACTGTACTTATAGAACCTCTGTTGGCTGGCACACATAAAAAGTAGCGAGTTTTCTTCGCTTGTATAGTTTTTGACTGTTGAATGATGTTTGGTCCTCAGTGGCCCACAAAATGTTTCCGACAGGGAAAACCATATAAAAACTTATGGCACTTGCTATTTTTTCACAAAAAAATCGTATGACTGGACAGCTTTCTGGCTGATGGGGGAACAATAAGAAAAGGCAAATGTGTCTTTTGACTTTTAGTGTGCTTAGGTATATACATTATATCCCAACGTAGATAGTCGTGACTGACTGATGTTAGCAAGTGTAACTGAAATCTGTACAAAGATCTATCAAATACTTTTTTGTAAGAGAAAACTTTGGAGAAACTTGGGTATTATATACTCTGTCTTGTATTACTTTCTCTGTTTCGCTCTTTTCTCTCATTGCCAACCTCACAACTCAACTAAACTACAAAGAATGATGATGACCATTGTCGATTATGAAGATGGGAGAGATGAAGTAAAAATAGGGGTTTCGAGCCGTCACCAACGGTCATTTTTACACAGAACAAAAAAGGGGAATGAAAGCGGAACCACGTCGACGGACTTTTGGACACAGTTCAAAGAAGTGACGGGAGAAATGAGATACGGAGATTCGTTTCGGTTGCTCTTAAATTACGTCCAAGATCGAGATTATGTTTCGTTGAGTATTCCTCAACAAAAATGGGTAACTTTGGTATCCAATCGAACAATGGAAGCCTTCCGTGTAATTTTCTTGTAACGTGATCAGTAGAATTACTGTAACCAGCTAAATTGAAATTTTCAAAATGATTGGATCTAACGTCAGGCTTCCTGTAGAAACCTGAACTTCAACCTGTGTGATATTTTTGTCAAATAATGAGCTTATGAACAGATAGAAATCCTCCGTATTTTCCCAACTTTCATGACATTTGTGCTACCCTTTTAGTAACAACCTTCCCATCTCCATGGCTCTCCTTCATTATAGTATAGTTGGCAATGTGTAGTAATAATATCAAGAGTTATACTCATACCTCCACAATCTCATTGTTATGAGGAGCTCTTCGTAGCTTTTAATAATGTTCATCGGTCACACCATTATTACGCATGATGCCCTTCCGCTCCACACTTTTCTGGTAGTGCAGTATCATCAACTCTTATTGTATCCATCAACGTACGAGCGTTGGTGATAGGAGAGAGGATTATAATTTTTGGTTGAAAAGAGTTGAATTGTGTTGTGTGTGGGGGCAGTAGGGTAGAGCATATTACTACATGAGTATTAACAATAAAATGCGGAATGATATTATGGATGGGGGTTGAAAATATGATCCGGTGGAAAGGGTCATAGTCATGATATGATGATGACTCGCTCTTGCCTTTTGAGCTGGAGTTGTTATTGAGAATGAATAGTAGTGGTGGTGGAGGTAAAGTAGTTGTAAGTAAATGGATGAATGGTAGAATACAATGGTTCTCCTACTGACTGAGCTTCTCTGGAAAAGTGAAACTGTCCAAAAAAAATGAAAGTGAGCTGGTCTGGCTACTGGTATGTGTGTATAGACTCCAAAGTAATCCTTTTCGACTCGAGGCATTCATCCACCCAGCTATCTACCTCAGTCAAAAAGGTAAAGTAGATGATGGAGGAGAAAGAGGATTGACTAGCTCGGAGTGAGTAAGTGAGTGCGTCAAAACCTTGAAGGGTTGCTGGATTCAAGTAATAACACACAATAATAAAATAATCATATACCACTGGAGACGCTAATATGGAGTGGGAGATGGACTTCTTTTGTGTGCACTCTTCTATAATATGAACACGCGTTACTGCTTTTCACTTGGACTTTGATACAATGCAAACTGTATTATCATTCATATCGTTATCATCATCGTAACATGTTGTGTCATGTCGTATTTATCATTCACCTTGCCCATCATAAGCCTCGCCTTTACGTCTTAAACTTTTCCTTTTCTTGAGCCAGGAATAGAGAGAGGAACACGCTGCAACTCCTTTCAATGAACAATCTTTTAATATAGAGCTCATCTCTTGGCTATACATACGTTGCTATTCACTATCCACGCTTATATTATTTTCCCTGTGCACTTGCCTTGTCCTTCAGTCTTCCCACAAAAGACGAAATATACAATAAACGCAGTAATCATAACAATAATGATGATGAGATGGATGGTCCAAGGAACATGGCTTGTTAGAATATAAAATGTACATTGGTTTGGTAGTAGGGAAAATGACCATTCAAATGTTGCCTTTAAAATCCTTATAAAAAAGTGCATTACATCCCCTCTACATATACTCTGGTTTTAGTGCTCGTCATTACATATTCTCAGCACATTTTCATGAATGGATATGCATTTCTTGAATGTGAGCTAGCATACTTGGAGTGTGGCCATTAGGTTTTCATGCTGCATTTCCTGATTTTGTACCGGGCTGAGATTACGCGGAGTCAGCAAGAGATACAGATAGCAGCTTTTTTGACATTGGCCACATTATCCCGTTGGGAATTTATAAACTCTGATCGTAAGTGATGCCGCACTCAGCTTCAAATATCACTTGAAGCAGGTTTTAATGAAAAAACAATGACAATCGTTTTAATACAACACATTTTCAGAATATTGTCACTACATTTGTACAATACCCATTTCCACCTAAAAATATTTACATTAGTTTGATGAATCCGACACCTACGTGAGTACTTAGTTTTTCTGAATATTATAGATTTTAGATTTGAATGGATACCAGGACATGATACGTTTTCTCTTGTGCTACTATTCGAAATTTCTAAATATGCATACATGCACTCCTGCCTATTTTCACGTTCTACCCACTGCTTGCGTTGGCTTGGCTTTTGTTGTAAGTTCAACAGACGCATTGACTCTTCGATGGCTAATAATATGTGCCTTGTCGGGAATTCTAGTGGTCCACAGGGATTAACCTTGTTGGAATTGCAAGAAGTTGAGAAGCGGACTTTCTCTTGTTCAGCATTTGTGAGTGGTGGTGTGTGTGGGATGACGAGGATAGTTGTTTCCTATAAAAAGAACCCACGTGCACAAGAATTTTCTTGCACTTTTTTACTCTATAATACACTTTACACACATACTGGTGTAGCTTTTGTGCTATTTATCCATTTATACGTCCCTCAAACCCACTCACACTCCGTGAAAGAGAGGAGGTTGAGAAGAGATAACTTTTGGTATTGGTAGCTCTATGCGGGCCTATTATAGGTGGATGGAAATACATTTGTTTCATTTCTCACTCAAAATTTCTCTCTTCCTACATGCCCATGCACACGGCATGAAATAAAGCACACGGTTCGTTCCTTCCTGCATTGATGTGAGTGAAATGTACGAAGCTACTTTATGTATGAATTCCTCCTTGGTGAAAGTTTTTATCACTCTTTTCCCTTCCTTTTGTTTTACATGCACCAAAATGCTATATCCCCTCCAAAAAGAGTGAATGAGATGCACACAAACACCGAGTCGATGAATGTATTGAAGTTTTATACGATCCGGCTAAATTTCCGTACAATTTTTTGATAGTTGGTAAGAGAAGCCGAGCGTCAGCTATCAATTGGTCCAAGTGGTTTTCATTCCTCCTCACTGAAAGAAAGTTGATCGCTTTCTTCCCATTGTTTTTCGTTCTCCTTTCACACTCTTCCCCGTTCTTCCCTTCAATAACTCCTGAATTTAAATGCGCATTACGACGGCAATATCCTCAAAGATGAAGTGAGAAGCTGTAATATTTTTGCTCTTTTTATGGCTCAAAATATTCATAAGATGACTAAAGGAGAGGATTATTGACAGCCCAGAACAGGAAGCGGGTGCAGTGGTGATGGTGGAATGAAAAAAGTAACGTCATCAAATAATATTATCTCCGGCTTTTTCATTCATTACCTCACAATTTTCTCTCCTCCTTCAAAACCCGAGAAGGAGTGCTGCTATGTGTATATTTTGACAATATTAGCTAGTGTTTATAGCAGGGGAACTCTTGCATTTCTACGTAAGCCTCTTACGTACTTTGGTAGTCACTCATCCAAAATCCACACATTATTGCGTTGTCGCTTCTTGGTTTTCGGCTGAAGAGAGAAGAAAAGTAAATCTTGTGATTCGTCATCATGCTCACTTTTTTCGGTCAACCCCCTTCTTTCCCTCGCTTTGCTTTCTAGTCCGGGAGCAGTTTTATGTAATAATGTGGTGGTAAGAAAGACAGTTGAAAAAGTGCAGGAGCATCATCATCATCACCACTTTTTTCCGCTGACTCATCATCAAGTTGATCTTGTTTTTTTAAAAGAATACACACACACAAGGAGATGATATTCAAACAGACATGGTTGACATTGGTATGATTTGGTATGGCCTCCGGTGAAAATAATGGAGCATGGTATAAAAAAAGAGTTGTAAAAAGAATAAAATGTTAAAAAAGCGTATTCCCTTCTTACATCCACCCATTACATCAACTTGTAGACTTGGTTATGTTTGTTGAGAAACAAAAATATTGTCAAGTTTGGCCATTTTCATTGCTTTCCCCCGTCATTTCATTCTTTTCTCTCGCTTATCCTCCTGTTTTTGTTTAGACTCGACGAGGCTAAAGAGCACGGGGTAACGTAGCAGAAAAAATAAGGTTCCCTGAACTTTGCACAGGCATCAATTTCATGGTTTTTCTTTTCTCCGCTTTTCTCCCGTTCCGTTGACATTCATATAAACATACGACATGCACATATTTAAGGACATGATTTTAAACCACCACACACTCTCTTTCTACCTTTACCATTCACTTTCTCAGCTGCAATTTGCCAGTATGTTATGATAATGGGACTTCAAACATATGATGATGATGGTGATGGAATAGAAAGACTTTCAAGAGTGAAGCTCAACTTGTTTTTTTTAAAAAAAGTGGAGTAAAAGGGCAAAATCTTGTTCTTCGATTCTCTGCCTCATGCCATTATAAGATTTTTAGAGAGACAGAGTTTTTTTGAGGAAGTAAAAAAAGTACGTAAAAATGTTCCCTCTTTCCACTTATTCTTCTTTCTCGTCTTCACATGGTGCACATTTACTACACTTATGCGTCCTCCGTTGTAACGCAAGGCGACAGGAGCAGCATGAGATTGAGAGAAGAGGGGGTAAGAAAAAATATAAAATAAGGTGGTAGTTTTTTGGATAGTACAGCTGTATAATGTGGGGACGTATGTCCTTCTATTTTCCAACTTTCCATCCTTTATTCTTGATATATCAGGCAGCAACTCATTCTTTTACTTCTTTTAACTTCTTCTTCCTTTTTTACTTAATCCCTTCCTTTGCTCCTTGGTCATGACCAGGAAAAAGAGGAAGGAAGAAAGCAAAGGCTAAAAAGTGCACACGGATAGTTAGCTACTAGTTTTTAGATGTTAGTAGGCACCAGGGAAAAGTTTGCATTGAGGACGAACCAATGGAAACTTTCCAGTACTTATGTTATGGTAGGTGGAAGTAGCATTGGTATTGGCACCACTATTTTGTGTAGCTCTACTACACACACTTCTTGTTACCCCGACGATCAAGTTTTGGGAGATGAGTTGTGTGACGATGACTCTAACTATAGTTTGTAAGGGAAGCGTTAAGAAAGCAGAGTTGAGATGAGGAAGACACAAGATGAAACTCAAAAAAGGAGACGGGAATCAGGATAATATGTTTGAATAACGGAAGGAAGGAACAAGAAAATTGTAAGAAAGAAAGTGTAAGTGGAAAACATGCTAGTTTTCGTTTTTTCTTCTTATTCTTAAATTGTAAGACAGATACAAAAAAGAATCAAATGAAACTAATAGTATACTAGCTGTAATAGCTCAAGTAATAGTGGCCGTAATAGTTACCGAGTCACGAGGGAGATTGTAGAGTTGTAGAGAGTCGTAGTGAGAGGGAATTCTAGTTGGTTGCCTTCTTTAAGTTTTTTTCTCTGCTTTTTTACTTTATTTTATCCTTTAACTAAAATAAGAGATACCTAGCTAAGTATGTAAGGAGAAGGAGCTCAGGAGTGGAATGATGATAAGGGAAAAATGCAAGCAACGTGCTTCTCCCAGAGTTGAGATTCTTTTAAGTTTTTTCTTCTTCTCTTCTTTACTTCGTTTCCAGAGATCTCACATCAATTATTCCTCTAAATGACACTTTGCCCCCTCTTCAGCCCTTCATCAGTGCATATCAACATTTCAACCTTTTCCAGCAAGAAAATGGAGAGGCGAAACCGTTGCATGGGTGAAATCCTGTGTAGTGCAGTAGAATGCAAGTGTGCCATTATACCACACCGTCGTCTCCATCTCCACCTTTATTTCATTCCCGATTTTTTATGCTGGACGTGTGATATACATTAGACAGTGTAATACACTTGCTTGGGAAAGAGACTGTAGACACAATTTACAATTCCCAATTCAGCCCTAGTGCCATTTGTTGTAATGCGTGTAATTGTTGGATTCTCGCAGAATAAAATAGGAAATGATGGGTGGAAATGAAAGCAGAGCAATCCCAAATAATATATACGCAAACAAGCTTTGCACTATTAACTTAAAACGTCACATAATGAAATCACGATGTACTTGATATAATTGAAATATTGCAGTCATTTATTTCATTATCAGTTTAGTTTTGCCATTTCATTATGATTTAATGCCGATCAATTGTTATAATCTTAGTAGCCACATTATTAATTCAGACTTCAAGGCAAATTAATTTTTGCAATAGAAATCTATGCCGTGAACAAGACATACGCCACTACATCAGAATGTGTATCATTTGATGCTAGACACTTTTTGGTAGCTGTTGACATGATCCCTGCTAATTAACTATGTCGTCAGCGCAAGGAGCTCAAGAGAGTTCATTGAAGACCAAACCTGATCAGTACACATGCGTGAACATATCATTTGATAAAGCGATTGCACTCGAAAAAACAAATCGTATAACTCAACCGCACATTGAATATTTTAAGGGAAGGTCGTTACAATTCCTCCCTCAAGAAAGACATTTAGCACCAAGTTGTGCGCAAAAAATCTATAGAAAATATATCTCGAATCGCTCGCTTACATAGAGGTGTCTTCGATGTTCATGACAAGCTCCGGTCCCCAGTTCTTCCACATTTCGTCGTTTTTGCTCTACCAAAATCACGGTAATATCAGTTGAACTTTGGACTGTCGAGTAGTGTTCGCTTAAGACGAAGCGTCACTCTTGCTATTACACAGTTGATCGTACTCTTAGTGCAACTCAATCGATGCCAAATAATCGATGCTCGGATCGATATACGAAATGGTGGCTTTCTATTTTGGATGTGGATAATGATAGTGCTGATATGCGCTCGATTTTCCGATTGATTTGAATTGTTGCTAATGTGCGAATTAGTGGTTGCTCACTCAGAGACACGAAACAATATGACCATCGCCATATTATAACATGCTCATGCATGTCCCCTCATGCAAAACCATAGCAATAGTCATGTGATGCTAAATGAAACTCAAATAGTTATAGCTTGAGCTTAATGGGATCTATTAATATGGAGAAACGCCTATTCAGTCAATTTAAAAAGCTGCACTGGGATTTCTAGAAAACATACAACATTAAAAGTCTACCAATGTAGTATACACAAGTCACTGCAACTCGTAGAATGTTTCTTCTTTGTGAATTGCTCTCTAATGCCCTTGTTGCACTGGGAGAGAGTTAAAGCGCACTCAGGGGAAAAAGTAGAAATGCAGAGCTGAGTTTAGCTATAAAATGAGAAAAGAATCGAGACTGAGTCACATCAACATTATTAGTGGTGTTGTTTGATTGATGATGCGGTGAGTCGGATTCGAGACGAGTTGCCAAATAAATGTACAGCATTGGTAACTCTAGGTAGACGGACTCCCGAACGTGAGTCCTAGCCCATTGCTCCGTAATTCAATAATTTATTGATAATATACGAACTGCTTGCTATATAAAAATTTTCAGTTTTGAGGTCAACAGTTTTTTTTGTTATCATTAAGCGGCGTTTCAAGACTACATGCCACATCTATTATATACTAAATCTCTCTGCCCTCAGAAATTTATTAGTCTCAGTATAGTACCCGATAAAACCATTTTCATTCTGTAAACAATGTATTCTTTATTAAGCACCCTCCTGAAATCATCTTGAGAGTAAGTATGTTGGAATGGTGCTAATTGAGCTGGCAAAGCTGTGGTTTTTGCCGTATAAATAGGTGCATATAAAAGGAAATTAATGCCTAAAACGGCCAGCAAGTTAGTATTTTATCTTCTACTGCACGGATGTATGATAATCTCTCCGTGAAGTAGATGTCTCATTATGGAATTACAGCCTATATACTAAAAAATGTCTCCATCGTCTGCATTATTGTCCAGGGACACGCGAATCAGTAGCTATATAACGGATAGCTTTGCTTCTCATCACATTGGAATCTTGCGTCGTGTAGTCCTCTTCTCTTCTCCACGTCCTCTCGCTTATACAATAGTAAAAAGGTAGTATGTTGTGTTTTGTTTGTGGAGACGAAAAGAAATGTTTATTTGATAATGCAAAGTCCTACGCGAAAAGTAATCCAAAACAAAACAACTTTTAGTTGACTCACCAACCCCAGCATTACATTAGGAAACGGGATGATACATATAATACAAAGATATGAAAATGTGCCAAGCACTAACACACGTATACAAAAATACCAACTACCGCTACATGAGTCGGCAAGACACAAAACTTCCAAGGACTAACACATCCGTAGATTGGTTAGTGATTTGAGCAACAAAACTCAAGACAGTAAAAAACAGAATTCTTAAGTCACTGAGATATTTCAGACATACTTTTTTGTTGCCAGGGAAGAGACAGTGATGGAAAAACAATTTTTAACGTCAAGGTAGAGAGCAGGCTAGTGGCGCGAGATACCAAGTGAGTGCTGACCTTGGATAAGTGCTCCGTCATAAAACGCGTACAGTGCTTAGTTAGTTGTCCACTGTGTGTTACTTCTCCTTTTCATGACTTTGCTTCACGTTGCGTTTTTTCGCTATTGCTTAGTTTACTTCCCTTTCTTTTATCTCCATAGGGTTGACCACCCATTCATACAAGTTCATTCGGAGCACTGGTCTCGCCAATGTAAACAGCTTATATATATGGAGCAAAAACAACTAACTAACTAAAGCTCCCAAACCAACCAAAGCTTTTACTGTTGGGCTACATGAAGATAAAGCCAAGCTGAGCTTTTACTCAACCAGTTTATAACCATTGGTTTGGTTTGGTCAATCCGCTGCTTGTCTAAGTACTCAGGGCGGAAGGATGGAATATGTAATGTACGTACGGAGGAAAAAGAAGGATGATGAAGTCTGGAATATTAGGTACGTGTTGCAATTGGTGGCAGTGATGTTGTACGAAACGAGAGAAAATGTTATAAAGTTAATCAGTTTTCATCAAGGTTCAATCCGGATTAGTGGCTGTTTGCTATTATGGGTATGCATACTGCTAGCTACGTTGGCTGCCTTTGTCCATACTTATAGTTTCACTTGGTTGGAACTTAAATGCGGTAGTGGACATGAGCTTAAAGCTTGTTCATTTCAATTTCGTTTTCTCTTCTTTCCTGTCCAGTCTTACATAATGATAATGTGAACCGGTTAAAGAGTCATCACTCATCATCATATTCCTAACTTCATTTCTCCTCTATTCCCTTTCTGACTGTTGCTGGTGTGGAATTCGCCTGATGACAACCAGTGCTTTGTGTTACTTGAATTGTTTTGCTTTGCTGGCAAATTCCTTATTTTTTCTCTCTCCTTCACCAACCATGTCATGTGCAATACTTTGAAAATGCAATGCGATTCTCATGACGTGACTCAAATCCTCCACACGGATGATAATGTTATACAATGCGCAACCACCGTGTACTCATGAAACTTCAAAGTTGCTCAGGGATCACTTGCTGCATCAGCACGGGGAAAGAATTTGTTGAGAAAGCATTTATTTCTTATGTGGTTTCCTTTTTATATAACCTCATCTTCCAAAAAAATGCCAATACATTATTTTTATATCCTTCGGTTTCCCTATGTGGGCTACTTTACTTACCTTTCATGGTCAAGGCTTTCATTATTGTTTTGACGCAGCAGACAGGTTTGTAAGATTGGTTACAAAGTACCGTAACAAATTGAGTGCCAAGCCAACAGAGCCTCAGATTTGGCTTTCCTTTCATGTTACATGTTACTCGTCATGATAAGATGCACCGATAGCGAGAATACATTTTTTTGCAAGTTGATGGAAAGCGTAAATTCTACAAGACAGAAAAGAACAAGACAATTATTGTGCACATTCTTTGGCAACATATTTCTTTATTATGAGTGCTTATCAATCCACTTCGGAAACAAACAGATATACATTCATTGTGAAGTAATGGTTGGGCTTATCGAGTGACAATTGACAGTGAGAAAGATAGGGACTGGATGTTTGGAACAGCCACGTTTTCCTCCTTAAGGGTCCCCAGTGAGACAAAACAATATCTTACGAGCTGACATTGAACGAATAGCCATAATATCACATTGAGAGTTTTTGCTCAAGGGAACCACTTCACTCACTTCACCGATGACAGTAGTGCTAGGCCATTCCGCTTCCACCATGCAACAAGAAGAGGAGAGAGAAAGGCGTGGAAAATATTATACTAATGCAGTGTGCCCTATAAGAAAAAGTGACAGAAGTTATGGGCATGCAAGGTTTTCATGAGATCAGTAAATGGTTTTTCCGTATCGTCATAAAAACACTAGACCTTTTCCCTTTCTTTAAAAGAACAGACCAGGGCAACCTTACCTAAATACAGTTACAGACAGTGTGTACATACGTATTTTCAAGTAATGTATGTTTCTCCAGTTTTCAATACAACAAAAAAAAATGTGATACGAATTGTAGGAGTAGCATAATACCAGCCGCGTCTGTCTGTCTTGGAGGAACGAAACGCTGTTCTGGTAAATTGGTTAGCCTCGGAATGGCATTGTTACGCTCCTTTTTCTCTACGCCTCTGGAGGAGAATCTTTTTATTTTCTAGATAAATTGCCGGTATTGGGTATTAGTGCAAAGGACCTCTACTTATTTTTCTACTCTTTAGATTTGCTTGATTGAGCAACAGTATCAATCTCGTACCAACTTAAACTACTCATTGGATAACTATCTTGGTGAACTGAGCTTGTAGTCCTGATGTCACAATTTCCCTCGTTCAAAATACCTATCACTCCCATTTCAATGCGAGTAATGGTGGCTTTCATGTCGCAAAATAAAGGTACTCAGGTGTAAACGCTTTGTGACCAAACGGATATCCAAAGACTTAATTCTTTTTTGCTAGAAAGCCAAGAAAAAGTTTCACAGGAAGGGGATTCTTTTACATTTGCAAAAACCACCCTCTGGCGTCGATGCAACCGAAGTTTCATAATAGGGGCAGCGAAACGAAAATCTGAAAAATTTCGTTTTTACCATTTTTAGATTTGCCCCTCAGCGCATTTTTTAAAACAAACTGACATTTGAAATGATGTTAAAAAGTAAAAGGAAGGTTTCCCCATCATATGTAAGAGGGTCATTAGTATTGAAAAGCAGTAGGTACCGTATATGTTGAGACATTCCATGCAAGTACCGTTCATTTGTTGGGTACTGTAGTTCCCTGGTTAATGCTGCAAAACACAAATGTTTTAGTCCAAATTATCCTATATTATGTTATGTCGTTGTCTTTGGCATAAGAATGAGCTATAAAACTACTAGTTTTGACTCCTACAAGGCAGATTTTTTCGACTTTTTAAATCACACTGATCCATTATATAGAACTGTTTTGGCACTCTGGCGCAGATGGCCTCGGTGTTTGCAATTTAAAATACTCACTGTCACACGACATTTCTATTGAATAGTCTCTTCTTGAGTTCTTTTCTAGCACATAAAAAAGATTACAAGTCTTATGTGTATACTCCGTTTTTAGTCATTCATATTAAAAGTCCGTTTTAACCGAGTTTTTGAGACCATGATTTTTGCCTTGTGAAATGCCCCATTCCCAATATTAGGGGAAAGCGTGTCTGTGGGGCAATGTGACCACAGTCAAAGTTTGACAACTGTTTGTTAGTCTCAGTTATGTGCTCTGGTATATAAAGAAATAGAAAGGGATGTTTGAGAACTTTGCACTACCATTCCGGTATATCGACAAAAAGCATCCTTCCTTCTCCTCGTCTGTTGATCTTAAATACTCTCTCGTTCGACAATAATGGAGTAGAGTGAAGAGAGAGTAAACTTGCACTCTGTCCATCTATCGCATATTTCCGTTATAGTGCTTCCAGTAAATCTTTGGCACTTTCTAACAGTCGATACGATATTTGTACGCATTTATATAAAATCATGACCTGCTTGCACCACTCTCTTTTGTACCTGCTTGCTCCTTTTTTAAGATCATTTTCTCTGTCTGCTTTCGACTATCTCTGCTTCTATGACATAGGTTGTTATTTTTTCGGCAGAAGATATAAAAAATGTTTGAGAAATAAAGTTACAAGGCTCTATGGCTGTGTTTATGTTATGTAACTTGGACGGGGTAGTACATCTGTAAAATAAAAGGGAATCGGTGTGTAGGTTTCTGGAAAGGAGAAACGGGCCGTTAAAAGAGGAAGAGATATAACAATTGTCCCCTCTATGCCTCCACTCTCAGGCCACTCCAACGCTCTCAAAAGTGGCTAAATAAGCTTGAGTTCTTCGCTTTCCCTGCTTCACAATTCCCTTTTTGTTTCTTCATTTCCCCGACTTTATGTCACTAACCATCCAGAGTTTGTAACTTGAATATAGACTTTTCTTCCTTAAAAAGCACTTCATCCTCGTGATATATCTTTATTTTTTGCTCTTATGTCGATAGGATAGGGGAGAGCGTAACGCTCTGCAATGCCACGACAATGAGAGTAAAAACCGGGAATGCACGAGGCAAATAAGAGTAAAAACGATGCGAATTGATAGTAAAAAAATCATATCCATCTTTCCATGCGCATGGACTCAAATTTCGTGGATTTCTACAAAAAGTGAACAACAAAAAAAGTCAGCAGTCAACTTTCAGGAGTTTTAAGTTTTTTTTGGTAAACTCATTTTGTGGCGAACATCAAGTCAGGCCAGGCCACACAAATGATGAATTCAATAGAGATATAGACGGTGGTGACGACGAGGAAGAAAGATATTGTAAATGAAACTGCATCCATTTCTCCCGTGTGATATACCCTGCCATACGTGAACTCAACTCAATTTTTTATGCATGCGAAAAAAAACAACATTGAAATGTATACATGAAAGAATGTTGATATTGGTGTGCATGCGATCCCTTCTGTAACTCTTTTACATTACATTTCTCCACCAAACTATGTTTACATTTTTAGTGAAAGGGAACACTCAAAATTTCACACTTTTACACGAGATAAAATGTGTAGAATGACGATATTGTGAGATGCCACACTATTTGAGAAGTGCCACCGCAACAACATCCTGTTTCTTACCTTGCATTCATTTCTCCCTAAATTTTATCTTAAAAGGTATGCAAAGCGTTTTGACTGAAATGTGAAATCTTCACTTTTGTAATTGCTCCATTATGCTAAATATTACTCCACCATTTAGCACTTTATACACACCACAGCAAAGAGATGAATATGTATGCATGTTTACTCCAGACAAGATAAATAGGAGATTGTTGGCAGATACGCATAAAAATGCTGCATTTTAGTTTATGATTGCTCATGTGTTTATGTATAGTTATGCAGATGCGGATGACTCTCGTGTTAAAATTGCATTGGGTGTTGGATAACAAGTTCATGATTCATGCGTCGTGTTCACTTACTTAAGAAATGACCTTTGAGAATTTTTGTTTATATTTTTATTATTGCCTATTACGACCACCGTATCACTTCTCACAATTTAAACGATTTATCATTTCCCTTTTACTATAGGTTAGCATACATGGACATATTATATTATACTTGTGCAAGTTGTACAATTTTTTATGGATTGATTTGCGGAATGAGTGTCTAAACGTATAAAGTATTTTTTAACATCTTTGTCCATTCTCATCCGTCAATAAATTGGGAGTAAATGGATTCACTCCATTAAGTCACAAGGAAGGAGAGATAAACACCGAGCTCTTTGGTGTGCGTAACATATTCATCAAATAAGACAAATCTGATTGTAAGTGTTCAAGTGGGAAAGAGGTTAGGAAACGGACCCACTTGTTCACTCGCCTTTTTATATCCTTGTGCCGTGAATATCGTGCCGACGTTCTGTTGTTCATAGCTTTTATTTGGGATGTAGTGAAAGAACCTCTTGGAGCTTTGCAGGACAAACTGTCGTCCTTGAATGGCCACTTCATTCCTTCCTTTGCAGACAGACAACACTAGTATTTGTATAGCTTCACTATCTCAATACTCCTCCGCTTCAAGAAATTACATCCCTTCAGAAAGCATCATTTCTTTTTAACAAGTGCCGCACCGGAGTCAAATGCGTCCATACGTGTACCTACTTATGAAATGTCCGGTTGGTTGGTTACAGAATATACATAAATATCTTCGAGTATGGAACTAATGTCAATAAAGCTAATGTATCCAATAGCCACTTCTTGTGACCGACAACAACACACGCAATACCACTTGTTCATTATAAATATCGAATTAAAGTCACATCAGCATAGCCGGTTTTTCAGCTCGGCTTTCGACTATATCGAGGAATACATTATTGAGGAAACAACTGTTACGCTGGATGGTGGACTAATAAAGAAGCACTGTTCTCTCTAAACCTTTGAGCTTGATGTGAATGTATGTAGACCCATAATGGAAATTAATATGCATTACATTTCCTAAACTCCTTTCTGTGTTGACTTTGTTACGTTTAAGCTTATTTCATGGAATGAGTTGGAGAAGACGAATGCCCTCCGCTGGAAAAAAATGTTTTCCTAAATATCTTTATAGCTCGGCTGTCTTTCCTTTTAACTAATCTTGGGAAGACAAAGTGCTGTAATAATTAACATGGTCCAAAGTGCATTTTTCCAAGTTTACAGTGCTCATGAATTCAAATTATCGCCTGCTACGAATTCCCCTCTTTATTTCTGAGGAATATGCATATGCATGCAGCCATAAGTATAAGTATTGTGTGTTATGCCCTGTCTCGCTTTCAGTTTTGAGGTATTAGTTAGTTGGATGCAAAAAAATGTACATAATTACGCAGAAACTTTTGCTGCATTATTATAGCAGAGAAGGAATGATGATACACCCAGTCCAATATATTTTACACATTTAAGCTCATTTTCTCCTAAAGTACGAGCTAAATAGTCACATTAAGTAGACTCTTTTTATAAAAAAACTGAAAAGAATTCCTCGTTATAACAGTACTACTCATGCACCCAAAACAAAAGCGTGAGTCGCAGATTTGTGTGGAGTACAACACAATGCTGGCTATTGTAAGCTTCTTTGTAATTAGATATTGTGCTCTAAACCAGGGAGAAGACTTGAAGGAGAAGAGGCACACAGTGTTGATGCCAAAAGAAAAGAGTTCACTTCTTCAAAATTATTAGTACTTTTGACTTTACTACTTTTACTACTTTTTGTTACTTCTGTTCGGTTGACTTCTCTTGTCTTTTTGGCTTTAAACAAGCTTGTTCTCCGTGCTTCTATATGAATGTGTTCATTTGATTGCCATTAATCCACGGGTAAGAGGGCAGTAGCGAAGTTACTGAAGCAGCGTAGAGCTCATTACTTTTTTAGCTCATAAATGAAGAATTGAGGACAGACAAGCCGAACTTTTGCATGAATCGTCGAGTCTTCATGCTCCGCAGCTTACCAACGTGGAGGAAGGAAGAAGGGTGAAATAAGATGCTCATCTTTGTTGCAGACTTGAATCCTGTTTGCATTGCGTATCACTTAAAAACTCTTCGGTATTTCTACAAGTCTCTAGTTCTCAAAGCTCCTCTTGTCTGAAGCTGATGCTGTTGCTACACTCCAAAAACTGAGCAAAAAGACTCTCTTTTCAAAAAGACTTGTATTCCAAGAAACTGGCTAATTGGAACGGGAGAAGGATCGGATGTAGCTTAATGAGAAGACCAACCAAGAAGTTTTTGTTGGAGCACAAAAATAAAGATAAATAATTTTCGGATGTATATCTTATCTTTCTCGCCTTCTGCCAACATACATACTAGTATGCCACATCATCATATCATCAAGAAGCTACAACTAGCATGTTTTTAATCCTAAATGAAAACCTCAGTCAAGGGATGAAAAGGAGAGTTATTTTTTTACTGGCTTCATTTGAGCTTCACAACTCTCCTGTTACCTCTGCCCAGAAACATCAGCAATATGATTCAATTAAGTGCAGTTAACACTGCGAACATAAACTATGTACGTATATACATCAATGTAATGGAATGATGTGATTTCTTACAATTAGCTTCTTTCATCTATCCATTTCATACATACAGGGCTGAGGGTTCCAAGAACAAGTCGTGTATTATTACACTCTCAGCATTTTATCAAATGATCGGGATCGGGTTTAATAATATAAAATGTAAAATGACTAAAAGTTGTGGGGGAAAAGAGAAATCAACACACAAGTTTATTTTATATCCTGTTTTTCATTTCATTAAGATTCATTTGGCTTCAAAATACCACCATCAACGTGATGCACTCTACTTTTCGTTGAAATGAGGGAAATCCCAGATGAATTCATGTAGGAAGAGTAGTAAGTATGCAGTGCATGCATATTTGTGAGAGCATTCATACACTCCTAAATCTCCAGACCAGCTAGCTAGCTAGTGAAACAAACGAACAAGCATATAACCCACTCCATCTCATACTATCTTCATCTTCATCAAGCCAAAGTAAGTAGGCATACAAAGCTTCCTTCCACACATGCAATAGGCATCATCATCAGCCCCTAATGACTGTTTTGTTTCCAAGCGTTTGTACCAACTAATTAGAAATGATGTACTTAGGGTAACTTTATTTATAGGAGTCGTCGCGTCGATCTCTAGCGTCTCTCTCCCTCACACTTTTGCCTTCATTTGGTCTAGCATGTTTCTTTTTCAAAATAAAATGTGAGAACTGCTTACGCATTAACTTCAGTCAACATTATCATTGCATTGCATTCTAATCTATGATATAGGAATATATCCAGCTAAAAATCCTCAAGGAAAGAAGAGTTAGGAAATACTAGCTACTGACTAGGTTTTCCAAAAACTAAGCAAACTCTTCCTTCCTTCGACACTCTCAGCTCAACAAAAAGTGAGGATAAGAGAGGAGTTTTGTGAGAGATGAATGCATTTGTATCTTTGACACGGACGGGAAACAACAAAGTTGAAAACTTGGATATCCCCTTTGCACTTCCTTCCTTCCGATGACTTTGTTCTCTTTTTCTAGTTTTGCTTTTATTTCCTATTATTTCCACCAACTTCAACACTCATGTAAGTACAAGCTCATAGGGATACGATACGGATGTCTCATATTATTAGAGATTTTTTTCTTCCAAATGATATTGTTCATATGCATAAACATAGCTCACATGCATAATGCAAAACGTAAAGAAGAAAGTTGTGGAGAAGGTGCTATAAGTTTCTTCAGAAAGTGAGTGTAATAATGCATCGGAACGGAGAGGAAAAAGCTGGTGTTATATATCCCTGTCATCAGTCACTAGACTGCATTGAAAATACACATAAATCCAAGTTTGGGTACAACTTTTCTCACTTTTTCTTTTTCCTTCGTGCGATAATTCCACTTCCACCTTCAAGATTTGTGCCAGTTTCCTTTACTTTCTTGGAATACTATATGCATATAGGCAAAAACGACAAACATTGCATACCTAACTATTACTTCTCTTATGTAAAAAATGTACAATCATTTTTCCTCTCTTTCTCAGCAACATCGGTTCTGATTTCTACCTTTTTTGACACTCATTCTTGTAGGCTGCTGTTTCAAATATATACAGACACAAACTTTGCTCAAAGTGATACAAATAGAAGAAATGCAGTTGTACTTGTTACTGGTGAAGAAAGAGAGGAAAAAATTATTCAGGTCTTCTGTTGTTGATCCCTCAGTCACATTGATCCTGAACAGTTTCCTGTTTAAGAATATTCACTTTCGTCGTGTTGTGTTGTACATCTATTTACAACAGTAGTAGTGGAGCAGATAGACATATAATTTTTGTTTGTGTCTCCTTCCTCTCCCATCCATATAGGTATGGATAGATGATTATGCGTGTAGTCGTGTGCATTTTTATCATGTTCTCCACTAGTTTGTGTATTTGTAACAGTCACTCTTTCCTTCTTTCTTTTTTCTTCTCCTGTACTTTGCTATCACCCCATGAGATCTTGTTGCTAGATTGCTTTCCTGCTGCTTTTCCTAGTTGCCTCCTATCATTTTGGATTGGCTCAGTTGCTCCTCTCTCTTCTCTCATGTCACTTCGTTTGAGTTCTCTGACTGAGCTTTCAGATTGCATTAGCTAGATATTTACCTCAATACGAGGCTCCCAACCTTGTGTACATTTCTACACGTAATAAATGTACATCTTTTTTAGTAATCTCACACACTCACTCTTTTCCCCTACACAATATGCGTTCAACAACAGATAAAAAATTCATATTAGCAGACAGTTCCTGTCTAACTATATCATCGAGTACAAGCTCAGGAACATGCACCTTTCTGTCTTCAGCTGGATACGGCTTTTACAAGGAATTCATGGGGTTGAAACACGTTAAAAGGCTAATAATGTTGATAATAGTACATGTTACACTGGTTGTATTTCCAGGTTGGGAAAATCGAAACAACATTACAAAAACAAGATTTATTTGCTGTTTTTTATGAATGAATAGGATCAGCAATAGGTTTGCGAAGGAAGAGCGAAATGAGACTCATTTTGAAGTGACAATATCTAATTTGTTTCATGAGATTTTATGAATTTTTAAAAGTCCATATGCGTACAAGGATGATCAACGTTCATAATCACTAAAATATGGTACTAAATACGATCATACTTACACTTGGAGCATCATCAATACTGATTCTGTGACTGGTGACACTTGTTATCTGATAGTTTATTATACTTGTTGGTCACAGACAACATTCCACTTGCTGTGCTATAGACTGGAAAGCATATTGCTGCTCTATTATTATCACAATCAGTATTGGTGGTGTGAGTGAATGATGGTATTTGTTTTGTTGTGGGAAGGAATCTCTAGAATAATGACAATCTGTTGATGTAATGTAACTGGGATATGAAATGGAAGCATATTCCGTGAATGAATTAGGATGAATGAAGAAAATGATGAATGAGCCTTTCGCTAGGTAATAATAACAGACATGAGGCAGATTTAGTTTTCTGGTGGTTGGTGTTAGTAGCCAGGGAGCAAGAGATGAATAATGCGTGAGGAAAACTTCATCGGTTGAAAGCCTAGTTTACAACATGATGTGGGAAGTGAGAAGGTAATTATTGAAAGGTGGACAAGATGAAAAGGGAATAAAGGGGTAATTAGAGTGGAGCATTACATAATAGAGTGTTGATGTTGAAGTTTGATAAAATATCTTGTTTCAGTTCATGCCATTCAAGATGAAGAAGACAATGATGATGTGGTGATGATGCTTTATACATTACTCCAACTTCCTCCTCCAGTCAGTCAGCATCAGCAGAAATTTGTTTCAACCCTGTCATTTTGATACATTCAAAAAGTGAGGGCTCAACAGTTCAGCCATTAAAGCAAATCTCCAGTAGCTCAAACTTAATCTTTTCTGATTCTCCCTTCACAATTTGGAAATGGGAAGAAGGGTGTAATCAAACCAAACCAAGCAGAGGCAAGCAAGCAAAGCAAATGTGTGTGTGTGTACATTTGTATATTGGTCAGGATAAACAGAGACTACACTAAACTCCAACTCTCTCAGCTTGTAACTACATGAAATTCAGACGAGTGAACGTGAACAATTTCATTTGATGTATCTCCACACAAATTCTTTTGGAAAAAGTAAAAACACTCTGGATATACGCATAATATCTACTTATGTATATATACGCAATGGGCTGAGCGAGGTAAAAACCAAGCATCCCTGCTGATCTTGATCCCATTTGATGAAACTATCTTCTTGCATGAATAAAGCCAAAGTAAGATTTACGAACGAACAAAACGGTTTTCTCTCACTCTCATTTGATGATATACGGATACGGAAGCTGGAGCAAAGATAGGAGTATAATATGCAGCTTTGCCTAATGTGCGTTTCGCATCTCTCTGTGTCTTTATTTGACTGACTGTCTACCAATAATCAGAAACAGCTGGCGTTGTCTGTTGTTCTCGAGGATATTAAGTAATGTGCGTTGCATATCGTCCGAAAAGTTTTGAAATCTGATGAAGTGGAGCAAACAGAAGCGAGATGAATCAAGTCAAAGGGAATTAAGTACCCTAGAGGAATATTATTGGAGTCTCTGCATTTGAAGAGCATTTTATATGCGTTTGAATATCATGATATATTATGATATGATGCATGCATGCATGCATACATACTTCTGATCAAAGATAAGCCTTTTAATGCGTATTATTCCTTACTGGCGCAACTTACTCTTGCACATATTATCTCAGATAATATTGGTTGTATACAATTTCTGTGGTGTTTGGTGAATGACTGATTTCACACTTCTCACTCTCCATTACAACTTCCGATATTCTCCCAAAAATGGAAGAGTAGCATAAGTCATCTCGTTCGAGTTAAACGGTGCGATGAAATGTGTGGTAAACGTAGATGATTTTAACCATAAATATGAACACTATTGTGGGCCCTCTGTGAGTGTGTGTAACGTATATTGCGTTGGAGTTAATTGCCATCATTCCCTTAATGTTGATTACTGGGCAAGTTGTAAACTTCGTCTCAACTCACGGCCCAAGACATGTCCACACACATCTGTTCTCCCTTTTCGCTCAACTTTTACAAGATTCTTGTCGCTTTTTTCTTGTTCCGCATCTTGACTTACTGCTTGAAAGACCTTTACAACCCATTATGTAACCATTGAAGCGTGATTGCCTAGTTTTCACTGGTTTTTCATATTGTAGTCCCAGCCATTTGGCATGGGCGGGCGCACATCATAACCGTAATGAAATGAATGTGTGAAAAAATGGAATTTGTTACGTTTTACAAGCTACTGGCACCGCTCTCCCTGTATATTATATTTGTTCACACCAACCCAATAGAAAACCAACATCTCATTCTCATCCTAAGCAGATGGAGCGTAGTAGGAAAACGATTTATTTTACTATCTCGTAACCAAATCAGGCGACACACTTGAAATTACTATCGACTTGTACAAAAGAGGGATGAATCTATTCAAACCATACTTAATACACTTTTTAAGCCAATACCTTACTTACAACTACATGACACGATGACTGGAGAAGATGAGGATGTCAAGATAAAGTCATTATTGTGCTGTGAGTACCCATTCTAGCACCATCCTGTGTGTGTGTACATACCTGGCGTAACAACTCTAAATGAGTGGAACATAACATAACGGGTGTGATATTTGGAGTGAATGAGGAGAGCACTTTTTGATCAGATAAGGGAAATGGAGAAAAATAGCCCGTGAAAACAACTTCATCCCTTTTGAAAAGTAAAAAAGCCAATAAGCTTGATACATATTCCTGCACCAACACCGATACCAATTGAGTAATCATCATTTTAAATCTCATGTAAAAAGGGGAGAGAGATGAGAAGAGGGGGATGTGAACCAAACCAAGAATGGTATGCTTCAATACATATCATACCTAGTTCCCTTTGAGAACAAGTGGATGAAGCTATTTTCTAGTGAAAAATGGTGTAACACAAGTTCCTATTTCCATAAGTGGGTCTGACACTGTATAATAGCTGGAGTGCTGTAAATAAAAATGATGATGGGAATGTGTGATTAGCCGACACCAAAAGTAGAAATGATTATCCTGTGATGCAGGCAATAAACATGAAATAATAATATGAATGAGCTCAGCTCAACCTATATTGCTTAATCAACTCTGACATAAACGTAATTTTAATGATAGAAACCCCAGATCGACCTCAATGTTTCATCGTATTGATTAATCATTGGCATTCCAGACCGTGTCATATCCATTAATTCATCTTGATTCTGGAATTTTTATCATGCTCATAAAATATTCAGCATTAAATTCTCTGTTTCTACCGTTCTTAACCCTTTTCAGAGATGCTTTTGGATGTTTCTAGCCGAGCATACACGTGTCAACTGCCCAAAAATACGGAAACAAAGCCAAAATTAAATGCACTAACCACATCTTCGTTCCTTTCCTGTACTGCTGCAAAAGATCTTTTCATTTTGGAGACACGTTTTCCTCAACTCAACAATTGTCCTTTGTCTGCCTCTGACGGAGTACATTTATTACGAGAGGATAGTGACAATGACAATGAAAAGGGGAAATGTGAACTCTCATATGATGATGATGATGTTGAATATGTTATTATTATTGTCTCCAGCGTCAGAGTTGTAAAGAAATACCCAGTAAATCCGACCCTCGGTAAGGCCAAGGCTACGCCATACCAGCATAGCATTAGCAACCAACAACAACTGTAATTATATACGCAAGGTGCAAAAGTTTATTAGGGATGTGTATATTATTAGGAGGAGGACACAGTATATATATTATTTTCATTGTTTTTCCCTATTTCCTTCCTTCCTTCCTGCCAATTGCTTTATTGTTGTTTTCAGAGTTCTATTGTGGGTTTGTTAGTTTCCTTGTTGATGGTTTTCTCAAAGTTAGCAGACATCATAATGCCTTCCCTTCCCCGTGAATGTGTGTGTACATGCGTTACAATCCGGGTTTCAAATAACAAATAATGCTACTGTCTGACTCGCCTGCTTTCGGTATAAAGTGAATTTGGTGAGAAATGGGAGAAAACAGAAACAGAGCGACTGTCTCCTAACAAATGTTCACTACGAATTGAATGGTAGTGATGGAGATGGTGGTAATTTGGATGAAAGGGTGACTGTAATTAAGATAGGTAGTTAGAGGGGAAGACAATAAAAGGAAACAGAGAAAATAGTTAGTGGAGCCAACCAGTCATTTCCCTATATCTATCTATATAGATACATTAGCCATGCATCACCCTGATCTGATACGATATTTGTTATACGAGGAGCAGAATAGGAACAAAATAATAATGGATCGAGCAATGAAATCGAATCTCATGAAAGGATCACTTTATGCCTAAAATCACTATCTTTCCTTCTCCATTACAATATTGTACTCCCTAGCAGCCTGCCTTCGTTTTTACAAACTTTTTGTCTTCGTCCAACCAACCCAAGCTGCACAATGCTAGTGCCACCTCCACAAGAATTCTGGTGGAGGACCAAACTGCATTACTGGATTTTGGTGTGAAGTCCAATGAATTAAGGCTTGACTCATCCATTTAAATGACTGTTGTACAAGGAACTAGAGTATTATTTTCATCCCTTTTTGTTTCTCTTCCCGTTTTTCCGTTCCAGCAACAGTGGATAATATTAAAGGCCCTATTAGCTGGACTCTCTTGTATTATGGTATGAGACTAGAAAAATGTATTTATTGGGGCTGAAGTAAACGCATGTAGATTTTGGAAATGAGTCTCTTTTTTTGGGTTATTTAAGTAAAGGAAGAAGGTTGATGATGTGAAGATATTGGCTTAATACAGTCCTTCCTGAACTTTTGTGAATGATAATAATAACGTTCGTAAGAGCAGGAGGGAGAAAATGAGTATATGCAGTGATTCCACTAATAAATATTCCAATTTCATGGAAGAATGTGAGCCCATGACAATAAATCTCTATGAGGAGAAATGTGAGGTGATTTCGTGGAAATAGGAAACAGATATTTACTCAGGGCACTTTATAAGCCTCTTACTCAAACACGTTCTACATCCACATCATTCCCGTATATTCTGTACATAAACTATACACCTCTATGCTAAACCAGTGCTCCTAAAATATGGAGCGGAGGAGAGCATCAGGCCATCCAAATATATCTGGACGTGTCTGAGCTTCTTAACAGCTTAAGTAAGATCTGTGAAGAATTTAATGCGTCGAATAGGATTCCAGCTAAAAGAATACATGAGGATAATACCGTTTTCCAAACTACCCGTAACCTATTACACATTATGAGACATTTCAGCTCACTTCACACACCGTGGGTTCGTGTGGGCATATTATATGGGTCAAAAAACTATTGGGTCAAATTAGGGATTTAAAACTGGAATGTGAACCAGCCACAAGCATAATGTTGGAACAAATATATGCAGATGACATTAGTTTTCGGAGGCAATGCGAGCCAATGTGATATCAACCCCAGTAATAAAAATCCGTGTGTAGGCAATTCGCTGACTAATCGTCAGTATCATCATCGTCGGTCAGAGAGATAATGATAAATTTTGGTATTATATTTTTAATCTCTCCACCACTTTCGACATTAAACCCGCTTCGACGAGAGTCAGTCACCTATTCCCAATTTTTATTGACTGGATGCAGTTAAATTGGTGAATGTGTGCTGCTAGTTGATGTTTTGCTACTATGTATAAAGTGATCTGTTATCTGGTCTCCGGCATGGATATTTTTACGCAGCTCCTCCGATAATAACGCACCAACAAACTAGCAGGGCTATTGATGTGATGTTCCTGGTGTTGTAAATAGCTCTCATTTTATTTGTTTGGGAGCGGAGGCAGTAGGAGCAGTAGTATGTCCATTAATTCTTCCTCTTTCCCTACAGTTCTTCAGCTTGGTGGCTGGCTCCAATGCTGAGCTTAGTTACTGGCCATTAGAAAAAGCTATAAACGAACCAAATAACCAAAAAGGCGAGTAATGAACTTGGGAAGAGAAAGAGGATGCATACAATAGATGAATACATACATAACATTCATAAAATCGCAAAACATCATCCTATCTACCTCCACACCACTATCATCCGAGTTGGAAGTAAAAGCAAGAAGTAAAAGTGCTAGTATTTGTTGCTGGATGAAAGTTCAGACCTTGGAAGCATTATTATCACACAGCAACCAAAGCCGCCAGCATAACACTATCAAAAAGATACAGTGGCTCAGTCACTATTTTTCTCTTTGTTTCCTGAGTAGCTCATGTGTGCATTATTGTAGCTTAAATCTATTCCACTTTTTAGATGGTGATAGTTAGCCGGAAGAATAAGGTGCGTAATAGACGGTAATTTTGAGAATCTTGCTGGCGACGTGGCATAGCGGGTGGAGAAATGTAATATGGAGTGGAGGAAACGTACCATGTGCAATGTACTTTTTTACTACTTTTCCCTATACATTATATACATAGGTAGGTACATTTATACTGACCTAATCCTCCTATTTTTACAGTTATTCATTCTCAAACTGCTTTTTCCTAGAAAGCGTTTGGCCAAGTATACAACACAATACAATGTCTACTAATATGCTCTTACAACCTCCTAGTTTGCTGGCATGGTGGCAATGTAATAGCAAGCCAGTTAGCGTAGGAGCAATACTCATTCTTTTCTTCATCATGGCATTCATTCGTGCGAGATCTTTACAAATAATAGCCAAAAAGAGAGAAACTGCTGCTCCTGTTTTTTTGGTGATATATAATACACTTATCTCACTTTGCGCAGTATGTTATACACATCATGAACACAAAGAAAGAATATCTATAGGTAGCTCTAGATTTCACTTGGAAAGAAAGAAAAACTGGATCATGTATGGAAACAAATTACCCTTCTTTTTAAAGGCTGTTACATGCTGTAGGAAAATTACTGTTCTTGGAAGCAAGACCGGTTTTTAGCAACTCAGAACAACAATGGAAGTGATATGAGGCTCCTTTAATGCTGGGTTGTATCTATAGTATATATCTTTTCTCAACAGTGTTGAGCAACAACAACTCAACCAACGCGTTTTTAGTGACATAAGTTATGTTCCGAGGTTAATACACATATAAGGTTGAAGGTGCGTACACCGGTTTATGATGTAGTTTTTTGAGGGAAGCCATTATTTTATTGTTGTATTTTTATGTGTGTCACAAAGTGATTATCAGGGATGCACGGGCGACCTCATAGCCTCTGGATGGTGATACTGCATCTGTTTTAATACACATCTGGTTTGGCCCTGCATCTTCACCAAAAATATGCAGAGAGTGAAGTTGAACAAGTTAAAAAGGATGGTTGGTTTACTCCTTGGTCTGGGTTTACTTTCACTTGCTTGTACTCTCTGAGAGTGTGGCATGCTGGTCTCGCTACATCTGTTTCCGTGAGCTTTTTCTGCTTTCTTCTTCCGTTGGAGGGAAGAGGGGAAAGGTTTTTCACTACTGTTTCCAATTCTTAAGCCACACACAGCATTTTAAGCCTCATCGTTTCGTTTCATTTCTCAGGCTAATGTCGGCTATTAAGCTGTAGCAGTGCTGTGATATGCTGTGGATGTATATAATGTGCATGTTTGCGTAGTGTATAAAATTTCTCTGTATTTCATGCAGAAGAGAAGCCCATTGTAAGCTGGAATACTGGAACTATCTCCTCAACTGGAATGACTTGCCCTCCATATCCAACACATTCAAACTGTGTGTAGTCAGTGTCTCCATGTGTCTCACTGCCACTGTATTAGGAAGCCAATTCCGTCTCATTACTCCCATTTAGAGTAAATGAATCTCTGGTCGATCTGACTATATTCTGTTGTACTATGGAGGAAGAGAAACATAGCTAGGGCAGAAGAACCAGAGGAGGAGCAGGAAGTAGAAGAAGCATTGTAATTACCCGGTTGCTTTGTGAATCCGTAAATTAGCTAAACGTGAACATGAATCTTGGTGGAGAGACAAGAAGAAAGTGGGAAGAACTCCTTTCTCGCATTTCCTTCCGCCTTATATATCTTCAGTGGTTCAATCAATTCTCAGTTTTTACACGAAATGAAGGAAAAATTAACCCCATATATTTGTAATATGAGAGTCAAATGGGTGGTTGTCGGGGCGGTGAGATTAAGTTTGGATTTGCCAAGATAAATGGGACCTGGATTGTGGTTCATCACACCTTTGGATTAACAGGATTATTACACAACTCATTACAGTTTCAAGCCCATTCCCTAATTCAAATAGATTTCAAAATTCATCTCTGAAAATTTAACCAAGTTTTACTCAAATAGGATTATGACATGGCTATATGTTAATGAGCTATAGTTACTTAAGCTTTATCCTTCGGTTATCACGACTAGGTTGTTCCAAAGATTCAAAATAGCTCACTAACGCTTATTTAGAGAACAATACCATATAGTTTGCAATAACAAGCATCTTTACCAGAGGCGGTTCAATAATAAATTCATGTAAATACATACAATACGGTCGTTGGCACAATGGAGATCATAAACGAAGCTGGTAATAAACTAGAAATAAAAATTATTTTCTCAAAGCTGCTTAAACTTTTACAGAGCCTATCAGAAAACTGGCAGAATATTAGACACAGAGCACATCCACCCGATGATGAATCTAATGTCTTCCTGGACAAAGGAAAAAAGAAGCGTGAAAACATAAGCAAAAAGCTATAAACACAGAGAAGAAAAGAAAAAATCTCTGGAATAATCGTCACGGTCTTCTTCCCTTTCACAGTGTAAGTAAGTTGCAGGCTAGTATTATTCACATTTTTGACATGGGGAATTCTGGAAGATATCGCTATTGCAGGGACGTTATACTTCCACATTATATTATAAGACAACGCAGTGGGTACACTATGAAATCCCGTTTTTGTTGAGTCGACTCCTCCGTTAGTTTTGCTGGTCCTGGTGGTGGGTGCCAAAAGAAGCTTCAAATGAAAAACGATTATGATGTTTAATGTAGCGAACAAAGTTTATAATAAATGAGCCACTGCCTCTTCTACGTTGTCGTCTTTTTTACCCCTTTTGTATATCCAATATCATATTAGATGTTGTGTGCACATGTATAGGCAATATCAGCATGGACACTTAACTCTATACTAACTTAAGATAGTTGTTTAGCTGCAGATAGGGCTGGGAGAAGAAGCTGCAGATTGCTGTAAAAAAGGGGAAACTGTTTCTTTCAGTATCAAGATTCGATTTTCAGGGTTTGAGAGCTTTTTTGGTCTGATTAGCCATTCATTTTAGTTGGCTCTGTGATTTTTAACTTTCCATGATGACTTTTTTCAACATTTACCAGCACAGCAGATGCTTACTTTTTACTTGTATCATTATTGCAAACATCAGCAACTATAAATATGTGCTCAAAATTGATTGCTTAAAATTTTTCAGTAGCAACCAGTTGATTACAACACTACCAAGAATCGATCTTTGTGCTATCTTCAGTTTGTCAGATAGAGATAGCATTAATTTTGTCGTAAGAAATACTCTTTACCGAAATGCTCAAATATTACTCAAATTAGCTGCAAACTGATACAATGGTGCTCAAAATTCCCTGGTAATATGCTGAGCACTAATTACTCGATTGATTTTCACCGTTTTGCATGTTTGACACCAAAACTAATTATGAGTCCTTTTTTCTCGTCCAGCAAGGTATTAATAATGTAAAGTAGGCCAAAGGAACTTTTCAATAGGCTGGCCTGTGGCTTTCAAGTTCTCACCCATCGTTAGTCACCATTGTTTTTCCATTTTTAAGTACACATAACGAATCCCAACCACGGAGAGAAACGTCATTTCCTTACAACTGCGGTAGTATTCAAAGTAACAATGTAGCCTTTAACCTTCCTTGATTTGTTGAAGGACAATTTCCATCTATGTACGCTACAAAAAGAGCAATGCAATCGGAGATGAAAATTAGGTACACGCTTGATCGACCCTTCTTGGAGAAGCTGGTTGTGAGAAGAGCTCAACTCGTTTCCAAGTTAAACATTTCCACTTTTAAGGTTGATGGTTATTAGTTTAAGTTTAGTTAGTGTGAATGAAATGAATAGAGCAGGAGAGACACGTAGAAGGAAGGAGCAAATTGCTCACATTGAATACTAATGAGCCTTAATTACGGTTTATACAATTTCAAGTGGAATTTAATTAAGGAGTGAATCCTTTTCTGTAATGAAATGAACACAAATACATACACTGTTACATCCAACCATGCCCAAGAAAAAAGCAAGTGTTCATTATAATATCATACACATAATATTTGGTGACGGAGCAACGAGACAAGTCTACATTTTGTAAAAGTCACGTTCTCCCCTGACAACTTCAATTTTATGCAGCTAGCTTATCAACCCTGAGCTTAGTCATAGCGCACAACGCACACTGTCCATTTTCTCCAAATGAAAAGTGTGTACATTTAGCCCCATAATGAACAGCACTTTACTAGTTTATGTTCCTGGAAAAGGAAGTCAACCAACCAAACCAGTCAGCAGCAGTGCCACCTCCCAAGGTGGAATTTTTTATTCTGGCCTGTTTGGTGTAAGGTGTTGTCCTTGTTGTTTCCATCAAACAAGCCAATCCATTATCAGCCTTCTGACAATGGATACTACCTTTCCTCCTATGTGTACACATGTCTGCATATAAATGCAACGTAACACTATCTTTCTTCCAGTTGTATAGAAGAAAGGGAAAAGAGACAAGACAAGCATTGAATAACCTGTCAAAAATACATTAAACTACATTTACTTGTAAAAAGGATATCACAACAGCAACCCACAAGAAGACGCAAGAAAAACAAGTCAGTAAGTGCCTTACAAGAAAGCATACATCATAGAAAACATTATGCCTGCGGTGCGGTGGGTAGCTGTCGGTCAAAATCATAAATGTATAAATACACACATTCACTCATCGTCAGTTGTTGTAACCAGTAAAGATGAGTTAAATATATGCACTACTTTCGTATAGTTTGCACTTAGAATGTACAGTAAAAAAAACTAAGAAGTTTTGCTTCACACCGAAAAAATTCTTACATTTTATGTTCACCCTCCCGTCATCATCATGTTTTTTTTCGGTGGGTTGAAGACGAAGTGTCATATTTCTGTTGTTGGGTTGCGCTGTAATGATGTCGAGAGGGAAAGCGACATGTTATTGGCGTGTGGTGGTGATATGCATTATGAAGGGACGACACATTACGTCTTCTTATGTAGAAAACAGATAATGAAGCTCTTTTATGTATATGGTGCTCAACCCAAAGAGAGAGAGAGAGAGTACCCAAGTGGTACTTGAATGAGTGAACCGTAAACTTCCATATTTTTGCTGGATGACGATATGGTGAGGATTTTGAGTGCTGGTTCTGGATTCACTTGCCTGCCTCCTTGACAACTTTGTGAGGACAAGACATTTTAGTTGAATGCTGTTAAAAAATAATTGACGATCCCATTTTTTCACTCTCTTTGTAAAATCATCAAGTTAAACAAATTGCTCCTTTTTGCAGCAGCTCTTACACCATCTTATTATGCAATGGAATCCTACATTGAACAACACAAGTCATTTCTCTGCTGTTATAATTATATACCTGGGATATTAGTAGGGCCCTTTTGTCAATCTCCTGTATTCCTTGTTGTTTACGCCATTTAACCTTTCCCATTAGTTTTTGGTATTCGCATAAACATGAATACTTGTCCGTTTGACATTACAATTACAACTATACTGTGTGAGAAACTTGGGGTACATAATAGAAATCATCACAGACAGTTGAAATGAGCTGAGAGCACAATTTTCTCTGATTGTTTATTCAGTGTAGAATTGAAAAGTCAAACTTTTAATCATTATCATCATCACTATTCATTCATTCATTATCAGCACAAAAAATCCTTACCACATTCATCTCCAATATCCACCCCATCATCATCACTTCATTTTATGCAAAGGTTTCCACCAAAAGCTTCTTTAGTTCACGGGAAAAAACTGTATATAATAGCTTGAAAAGTAAGAAAGGGGAAGAAAGAGAAAAATGGTGTAGACAGAGCTAGCATGTGTGTGGCATGGCTTGAAATGTCTCCTTACAAAAACAAGCTTGAGTTTATGAGACCAAATTGTGCTCTAAACTTTCCCCTTGATCATCACATGCTGTTCTACGCAACCTAGCTGCTTCTTTCTACCAAACCAGTGTGATATTGCATTGTTGCTATTGATGATGGGAAAGAAAGACGACGAAACGATGATGATCATCATCATGTCAAAAACTGTCTTTTTGTGTGTGTAGTGTAGTAGTCTCCTCGAAAAAAAGGTTGAAGAACGGGACAAGGACACCATACAAAAGTTGACAAGTTTGATGATACCGAGACTGTTAATGTTGATGATCAAGAAAAAATACGAGGGAAAAGGATCAGACTCAAGAGAAAAAAACCAAGTCAGAAAGCTTCCTACTTAAAACACTGCGTGAAGAACTGATGCGTCTGGTTCACTTTGCTATTATGACTTTGTGCTGTACCATTTCATCATATCATTTCAGAAAGGAAGAGAAAGATAGGGAGCTTGTTGTGCACTTACGCACATGTACACATAGTTTTTTGACGGAAGCCAAGGAAAATATTATTACTATTATTATTACGATTATTATAGGGAAACTGAACTTGGGCACTTTTAAAAAAAGCAACCGGCTAAAAAGTGAAGGAAGAGCCATACTTTGGCATTCATGAATGTGCCGTGTACTTAAGAAGAAAGAGATACAACTCATACAACCCTTCTTTGAACTAAACTGCTCCCTGCTTTCTCACCCATATCAGTATGAGCGAAGTAGCATCATCTTTTCCTCCACACTCCAGTTTGACTGTTGATGTCAACTCATTTTATAAAATAATGACTTCTTCTGTGACTTCTTGAAATGCCCATGTGGCATATAGTATGGCAAGAAAATATGGTATTTTTCAAGAAAGTTCGTTTAGCATGTTGTTTATGGGAACTTGCAAAAGACAAACATTTGCCACTGAAAAGATAAACCAACTGAATTGCATGATAGAGCAGACCACATAGGTGAAAACATAAATGTAAACGATGTACAGTAAAAGTCTGGGGCTGTGCTTTGACTACACGAGCATTATAGAGAAACTAGAGTCAAGTGGAACTGTAAAGCATTAAATCAAATATGGAAATTACACCACTTGAACAGTACTCCTTGGCTTGCCGTTCACGAGTCATTCCTGAAATTGTAATTCACAGAAGGAGATACTTTGTTATGCATGCAAGTTGTTATGATAATGATGATGTGACATTATGCTACAATCATGTGTTGGAGAATTTTTTCATGAATCTACACCCGTTTTCACTAGAGGAGGAGGCAAAGGTAAAACAGAGAATGGGCTACCTTCCTCATTTCGCAACTCATAAATGATTATATACGTATCAAATCACCGTGTTCTACACCGTTTGTACACGTGTTCGTGTAGTATACACAACTAGACTCAGGTAGAAATAAAAAGGAGAGTTAATTTATTAAGTCATGTAAACGACCAGACGAACCCTAGACCAAACACCAACTACCACCTGCCTGCTACCCAAACTTTGGTGGGCTTAATGGGCTATTTTCATACGTTTTCTTGAAAAGTCGCCATGAAAACAAATTTTATCATTGCTGTATTATACTGGTTTTCAAGTGTGTGCTATGGTGTATAACATGCGTAAACGTTGACAGGTTTTTTGCATGCGTGTATTTATATTAAAGTTGTGTCAAAACATTGTATGCAAACATGAATGTTTCTCTTGTTTTTACGCTACGCTACGCTTCATCATCATCATTATTGCAATGAAAACCTGAAATGACAGACATCATGATACATTGGGATGACGACCAAGACGAAATGTAAACACTTGATAACTCATATAAAAACTGTGTTCTATGATTCCCTTTTTACAGCCAACAGTTTTAGTTAACTGGGTTTTATGTTTCCAGAAGTTATAGTCAAGAGGACGTTAATAAGAACTAGACAAGTTGATTTCCTTCCGTTTCTTATTATGACGAAAACAAAAATGAAGGAGAACCCATAACATCTTCATCTATGAGAAAAGCTATGCTTTCATGCTACACATATTACTGCTTCATGGCAATATAAAAAAATAAGTTTTTTTTTCAATTCTGCCATTTTATCACCCAGCCAACATTATAAAACTTTGTATGGATTTTTATAACTGAGATCCCATAATTTATGCTCAACTTGAGGAACGAAAAGTCGAGTCGTCATCATCCATCCCCTTCATATACCTTTGGGAGTGAAAAACTACATGAGTTTTTGTTTTGAACAAAAAGTCATTCAAAATGTATTTACGGGAATATTAAAGAACCATTTAAAGTCTCGATTTTGACAAAATAATGCTCATAATGATGAGCAAGATGAAGTTACCTAGGATACAAGGGCATAAACCATGAATGAGATATTAAAAACGAGGAGGAAAAAAACTGCTCCACTGGAGAGAAAGACTATATCAAACAAAGCAGAGTGTATATGGAAATCGACAAAGAAGTACGAATGAAAGACTCCTTTACTTCCTGGCGGGGGTATATACCTTTTTTACAGATCCGTTCTTACGGATTAACGAGGCAATTCTAAAATGCAATAAAAACAAGCGCCTGTATTTTATACTTTTTTTTAAAAAAAAAATAGCGAGATCCACATCCTATCGGGTGTCTTGTTTCTGTTGTGTATTGTAACGATGACGAGATTTTCGTATTTATTTCTTACGCAGCTGTTATAAAAATATCATCACCAACATCAACTTCCACAGTCATGTAGGATGGATTCTCTGCGTGCATGGGTCCCTATGGTTTGGTGGGTGAGAGTTGTGGAGTATTTATATGGAACATTGATGGGGCAGAAAATCATAAAAAGGCTTTTAAAATGTTGGGAAAAAGAAATCAAAGTGGAATTAAAAATCAGGCGTGATGTGATGTGAAATACGACAGAGAGCAGTATTGGAACTGGTAAATGCTATCATTGAAAGTTCAGAGTCAGACTTGTCTACAAGCAACAAAGAACTTGATGCCATTGCCATGGCACGGATTGGTGATGTGAGGTATCGCTTGAACTGAGATATGAATACAAAGAGGAATGAAGTCATTTTGCAGACACCAACACATTAGTCATCTTTAATTGGTGATTGCTAATGCGATGTGAGGTTATTAATCGAATGGAACTTCAATCCAACTTGATTCTTTGTGAAACCCAACATCCATTCTATTACATTTGGGATTAAGACCGCAACAAGATCTATTCATCATGAATCATGACAATGTTAGTGAGCTGTTTATATCATGGTTTACCCTCTTTGTTTGGAATTTCCTAATTGTTGCCATACATTAGAACAGAGTAATCGACGGAATAAATCCAGCGTTTGAAATCAAAATCACGCACTAATTTCCCTACAAAAAAGAGCAAACGATTCCGACTCTGAGTTGGAAATTTGCCGAGGATGCTGAGAGATATGTGTGGTATTGAAATATGAGTTTAATCAAAACATAATCTTCTAAAGTCTAGAGCTGGAATAATTTACTGGCTTCCCTCCACAAAGGTATATGGATAGTAAGTATAATAGTTGCGTATAATGGTGACTTCATTTCACTCTAATGGTGACAATAACAACACGAAAATTTTCCATCCACATTTTTTGGTGTCCTCTCTATTCCTTTTAGCCGTAACGAAAATCTTGATTAATGCTCATTCAACCCAATCTTTCTAATGGTGGAGTAAAACATGAACTACAAATAACTATTCGTCTTATACTTAGCTCAAGCTCTCTCTCTCTTTTCAGAGTGTATATTATGTGTACGCATCGTTTAAACAAAAAGTAGTTGTTGCGTAACCTTTTAACGGTTTATAATGATGCAGAAAAAGCCACGAAACAATGCGGCGTAAATATTGTGTACAACTTCTTCTCTCTGCATGTGTGTGCATAAAAAATTCCAAAACAACAGACTATCCACGCATTTTCTTGCTACAACACATTACTATAAAACACAAGAGGATACAGAGAAGAAGAAAAAAGGCTTAAAAGACTGCATTTATTATATTGTATCGCGAGGAAAACAACCACGAGAAAATATATGGCGCTTTGCTCAGCAAATGCATTTCTAATGGGTAACTGTTACATTTGACAAGGCCGGAGAATTATTGCACCCTTGTAAATGGCTTGATGTGATGATATCAGATAAGAAGAGAAGAAACTACAGAGCACAACAAAGAAAGAAAGAAAAACGATTGGAAGAGTGGTGGGACCTGGCTTGACTGAACGGTTGACTTTCTTGTTTTTTATGGATTATGCACGTACGAGCGTACTTGTTGTTCTCTGTCTCAGCTCTTAAAACCTTGTCTCCATGATATGCTAATTGTATGCACAATACGGAGTCCTCTCGCTTACTGTCTTGTATTTCATTCCATTAAACTATCCATCCAGGGCCAAAGACGACAGGGAAAATAATGGGACAATCGAATGCAGGAAAAATATGTGTACATTGGATAAAGATAAGAATACGGCTTTGACAAGTTTTGGTTTACTTCAGAGAAATTCAAACAACAAACTGCATATGTAAATTGATAGTCATACTATTGATAACATGAACATTATAATATTCATGGTAAATTCATAGCGCTTAAAAATATTATACATGGGCGTCTGTTGATTAATAACTATGCGGATGATGAATCAATGATAACCATCAATACCAAACCAGCCGCACACTTTTCTCTGCTTAAACTCAAGTGAAAAGCAAATATTTACGGATTTTTATTGCGTTTTAATCAGGGATGGGTGGGTTCTCGGGTATTCGAGTGGGTTCAAAGGTCAATTCAAAATAGTGGGAATCCAGGGCCCAGTGCGTCAAGGACTTGCAATGGAAAATAGTCTTCTGCGCATAAAGTACATCGCATCGCGTCTAGTCACCAAAGTGTTTTCAATGCAGGTTTTTATTGATGAAGACGCGTGTGTGAATGTGGATGCGTATCTTCACTGCGTATATCAAACATGTAATGTGATGCTGAATGTCATCCTCTTTTGATCACTTTTCCTTAAACGATCTTTCTCTTGCGTATTAGGTAGTAACTTAAGAGGATCTGTAAGTTGTTGGAGACGTAGAGAAGAAATGTTTCATTGACTGATGTTGCACATCAGAAAATATTCTATTATTCAGGAATGGATACGTTATATACTTTTTTTTACCAAAGTTTTAGTCCACAACAGAACAGCATTGACTCGGGCCTATGTGGCACCTAAGAGAGAGTGAGAAACTGGTGTGCGGCTTCAAATTCAACTGCTGCACTCGTTTGATATACGGTCGCTGTGCGTGCTCCTTTTAGCTTTAGTCCTTCTTCATCGTCTTGTTCTGGCATGATGTCACGCATTTTATGCCTTGTTCAACCTGCAGCAATAAAATGAAATGAATCCCTACACAGGCACGTAGGAGTAAAAGAAAAGAGCATTGAAATAATATGGGTGCACGCATAGCGGGGCTGCATCTAATACCTATGCCCTATACTAGTTCCTTGCCAAGTGAAAATGCATCCCGTCATCACCATCACATCGGCTGCATATCAATTGGGTGAAAATGGAAACTATGGAAATTCATCTGTCTCATCTCATGCTATTATATTATGCATGCATGTGACATAAAAGTTCAAGACGACGACGACGAGGAAGAAGGACCGTGCATCAAAATGATTCCAAGTTTTAAAATCCACTGAGACAAGAGCACGAAGATTGAACAAGGAAGACAAGTAAGTGCTTACTGACAACGTGCACATGTAGCCCGTTACGACATCAGAAAAGGTCCAAAGACGGCCAAGAAACCCAACTAACAATAAGTTAAGTTAGAAGACGAGAAGAGTGAGACAAAATATTTGTCAAGTTCTCCTTTCCTGTGCATATCAAAATAAGATGATACAAAGCAATTTCTACCCCGTTTTCATAGGAAATGGAGAGAGATGAGCGTTGGAAACACATGAAATTGTGGTTTGATAGCAGGAGAGAACCAAGTTCAGATATTTTATGCAGTCTGTATTACCCAATGACGTCGTAAACGGAGAAGTGGCTACACAACACAAGACCAAATTGCTATCAACTTTCTGTAACAGCATTATTGTTGCCTTCTCCTGCTTTTTCTCGATTGTCTTGTGTTGGCTTGGGCCTTGCTAGGTTGTAGAATGGAAGTGATATTCACGGAAACCAGTGACATTTTGATAAGTACAAGCCTCAAACTTAATGAATGAAATAAGCAACAACTTATCTTTTTCCAGACGAAGAGGGTTCTCTCGTCTGTTCCGTTGTGCATTTTGAGCCCATTCATTCTTTCCTTTGTATTGGCTGCCTCAACATGGCCCATTCTTATGCATATTTTCTTGACCTTCATGCATTTGAATAGGCTAATCAGGAGAAACTGTAGCTCACTCCCAACGCAACGGAACAAGGAACTGAAGAGAGTTAGTACCAGTGGGAATTACGGAGTCAGCTTATTACTCCTGTAATACACTTTGCGAGACGAAGGGGAACATTATTACGTGGAAATATCGGAAAGTTGGAAAATTATACGCGTATGAATATACATGCGATGCGAAGCGTAGCTCAACACAAACAATACAACTGGAGTTGTGCATTGTCCTTTGTGTATGTGTGTTTTATGTGGCATTCCTTTTGAAAACTATGTACATTTTGTGCATATATTATTATTATTTTGTATTGTTATTTCCTTTTTCCTTCCTTATCCTGCTTCTTCTCTCTGTTTTGCCCCCTTTATTCCATAATCTTTGCATACACACAAGAAAGGATTATTATTATTGCTATAACTATTACTTTTCTTGAGCAAACAGAACTAGTGTGTAGTAGTAACGCAGTTTTTTGCTTGGGATGTGATATAAAAGGTAAGGCATGGTGGCAAAACGATAAGCTTGAGGAAAGCAAATACTTCTGGTTCGGGTTGGAAATTTTAGCTGGATGAAGCAAAGAACAAAAACGCAATGTTAAGGCCAAACCAAAACCAGACAGCGAAAGCTAACCAAGGAGTTTTCTACAACTTCCTGGGATGGGAAATTTTCGTGACATGACATTACTCGGTGCACTAATGCATTTTATTTGAGCTTTTTCCCAAGCTATACAAACGTGGGGCATTCTTCGTATTCAGAATATTTGTAGAGCCACACCATAATGAAAATGAAGCAACGATGCGATGCCATGGCGCTATATATCCACTTAAGTGGCCAGATCCATATATAGTAAATAACGCCAGGTCACCAAGTTTGAATGCGTGCATATTGCAGAGTACGAATAAAGTGCTGGTGCAATATATACCGTTCTCGTCTCTCCCTGTTTACTACGGCCTTCCTGTCATTTACAATTTTCTTACTTTTATTTATGACGGATTCGAGGGGTAGAAAAAATAACTTTTGTTTCGGCATTCGCATCGGTCCACATCCACTGCAAGTAATTCTTGTGTCTCTGACAAATAAAGAAATGCTGGATGATTGAAGAACGGGAATGAAGCTACGCTTACTTAAGTATTTTTACGCTCACCTAAATAAGTACTTCGGAAAACCAACGTCCTGAGAAGCCGAAGCTCATTCTCATTACGTTTATCAACTGTACAAGTAAGTATGAACTTCATTTCAGGCGGTTTGTTGTAATCTTTTTGGAAGTAGCGGTGCTACGAATGGAAAATGAAGTATGACTGTGCCTATTTTTTACAGACAAATTCACTAATTGACGCATACGCTGCTTCTTTACAGCTTTTATTCCATTTTAAGATCGAGGACGAAGGTAAATGTAATTTTTTCATTTGTCAAATTCGTTTAAATTGTGACCATTGCGTTTGGGCATGAAACATCGTTCCCATAAAAGCACAAATTCCAGAAATCATTTGTCGTCCTTCCAACAACTGTTATGACAAATATTTATCATTAATTCAATGCATATCCGCCACTTCCATCAGCATCGTCATATTCCGATATACACCGCCAACATTTCATTGACATTCAGGCATTGTCAAATTAGATTGTATGCCATGAATAAAAGTTTTAAAAATCCCTAGTGACATTTTCACGGCTGGTACAAAGAAAATTGACAGGAGGCAGGGAAGAGTGGAACCTATTTTTTGAGAACGACGCATCCCAAATAACTTTTGGCATAAGCCAATAATGCTAAACAGCAAGGAGGAGAGAGATAATAATACACAAATATTATTATATACCTATGCAATAATACAGCCGATGATTCGAGTCAATTTTTTCCTTCTTCCGTCACTGTTTCGAAGATGGTAAACCTTTGCATATGTAAAAACCGAGCTTCGTACATCAATCCATTTATATTGTGTCTTTTGAAAAAACACGAGTCTTCGAATTGGATGGTGATGGTTATGAAAGATGAAGATGAGAAAGGAGAGGCGAGGGTGAGGTGAAAATAGGGATGGTTGACAATTTTGGAAATGTCAATGGATTTCTGATTTGCTCTCTTCCAAGGAAATTGGAGCTAAAGTATAATATATTCATGCCATCCACAATAACATTCAACCTCTTCATATTTTTCCAGAAAATATTCCAATACACGACTATGTATGTATAATGTGATATGATTCCAGAAAAGGTTAAAACTGGGGAGGGTGATGGTGTGCTACTGTGCTGTGAAATGGACGCCCAACATGAATGAGCAATTTGTTGTCATACTTTATATTTATGATGAAACGTAATTACTCTCAAATTCAGGAGAAAAAATGTCATCATAACAACTTCTGAAAAAAAAACTTGTAAGCTTCTGTAAGATAAGAAGAAGATGAAACATAATATTATACATATGAATGATGTATGGATGTGATGATGACAAAGAGAATGACTAAGGTTACACGCACACACATGGAAAGAAGAACAAAGCCATTTTTACATGCAGTCATGATATGCTAAACATAAACATTTCTGACATGATTTCATCATCAACCTTTCAAAGAGCAGTGGTTGAGAAGTATCTAGAGTTTTTCTTAAGAAAGTACACTACAAATTATTCATTACAAGACCCACCACTGTAGAGTGTGCTTATCAAAACATTATGTTCTTTTATTACTCAAATGAATTGATAAACTGCATAAAAAAGAGGAGAAGAGAGATTAAGGAGTTTGAATAGAAAAAGAAGTTGTGAAAGATACATGGGTTGAGAAACTGATTGTGATTTCGAGTATACTGGCTAAGCAAGACGAAAGATGGTGTTCGTATATGTGGATTGGGGAGTGATGCAACTGAGCAGAGCTGCGCGAACTTAACTGATGAATAGGAAGCAATTCCATAGGCAAAAGCATACCAGCAACAAACATAGTTGACGATATTAAAGATGCTCTGGTTGAAAATCTGTGTTCCAGAGCTCCTCAGCTTATCATCACACTCTCGTGGGTTGTTGTTTGGGTG
This sequence comes from Orchesella cincta, assembly GCA_001718145.1. Classification (NCBI taxonomy): domain Eukaryota; kingdom Metazoa; phylum Arthropoda; class Collembola; order Entomobryomorpha; family Orchesellidae; genus Orchesella; species Orchesella cincta. The sequence continues at coordinate 46,991 of LJIJ01000128.1, forward strand.
GATGCTTTAGTTCAGCGTAGTGTTTTCTGTGGATGTATAAGGTATGAAGAATTCAGTTTACATGGACTTGCTACTAGCATTACCAATTCTGATACAATGCTTCTTGCCTGCTTCTGCTCATTTCTGTTCCATCCGTTGGTTGGTGGTGCAATATAAAACTGTGTGTGGAGTAGTGGGACTTGAGGACACAAGCAGGTTGAAAGGAACCCATGTAAAACTCAGCATTTTTTGAGCATAAGCTCAGTTCAGCCAGGGTATCGAATGAGTAAAAGGAGCACCAAGAGCCAAAGCTCTGTATAACTAAGCTACACATCCTGAATTCTCCATATAGTGGAGCTAAAGCCGTTGGAGGGGATACGACACGACCAGGACGTACTCAAACATATAGGTACGTACATTCTGTGGATTATATCCAGCAGCTCTTGCCGGTCGAGCTGCAGTTGTGAAATTGGTGTTGAAGTGAGAGCACCGATTCTTTGCTTTGTGAAAAAACAACTTGTGTTTTTTGAGACTCGGAAAAGAAAAGAGAAACCCTCACACATAGTTACTTTTTCAGTCTTTTCTTTTCCATCCCATAAAACCTTTTCTGTTCAAGTATCCTAACAAGTTGAAGTTTTGAGCCTTTGCAAAAAGACCAGGATAATTATGCAAAGGAATTGATTATTTGGGGGTATATGAAAAAGTTTGCAGAAGGAGTCCGGTGGCAGTTTTCAACTTTGTGGAAATAGATCACTAAATACCCCAACATAGAAAAAACCTTTACGGTGGACTCCTGAGCCCCTTCGGTTTGTCGCAGTGAACCCGTGAACCCATAAAAACATTTTGGACAAAGTTGACTCAACCAAGGGGCAACTTAACTATTTACTAATTACTTTTTTCGCCATCTCCCTTCAACATCCTATCTCCGATTTTACATTTCCTGTGAAAAAAACATAAAAAAATCCTATGCTGAATAAGATCATTTGCATCATCCGTGAATCCATTACTGCACCAGCAGAGAAGTGTCATTGACTATAATGATCAAGGCATTGATGGTGATGGGATGATGAGGATGGCTCAATGAAAAGAGACAGTATTTGTAAGAAGACAACCGGAATTCTCTCTTTTTTCATGTGCATTTAAACTTGCATTTATTACTTGGAACTGGCTCCCGACCAGAAAAACTCTGGTTTGAAAGGAAGCACGTTTGGTGTGAGAAGAGGAGCCCATGTTTAAACAAGTGAATCAAAAAAGTCAAACTCAGTTGGAAGCCAAAATCGTCTCGAAGATAGGAAAACAAGGAAATGCTTTACTCCTCGCTGTGAAAATTCTCTTCGTTTCGTACTTAAGACGAAACTGCACACAAGTATAACATTCCGTCGTTCTCAAAAAGTGTGTGTTGATATACGTCATCTTTGTGTTTTTATATTTTTCTTTGTCATTCAAGCAGAAGGGCTTTTTGCAGCCAAAAGAGCGAACGAAAAAATTATATAAATGTGAGTGTGTGTTTAAAGCTTCTGCACAGGAAACGTGTAAGAAAAGCGCGAGGAGATAAAGGACAGAAAGCCATTTATCAAATTAAAAACAAAAATTAATGAGAGACTCTTTGACTAGAAGGGTGTACCAACGTTGTCAAGTTGTCCCCCTTGCTCGAGTTTTTTGTCATTTGTTTACTTGCTCTCATGTCTGATATTATGATATTTACAAATGAGCACATAAAAAAGTTTCTTCTCCTCTAAGACTTCCTACGCTCTCAAAACAAGACGAGAGCCGACCGGCAAAAGAAAGATAAGCACTCAAGCCTCCTTTCCCATTTTTCCTGACGTGGCAAACAGGCGCATCCACCAGCTAATTTCCCTAAATACATACGTTTCTGTAGTGAAATATTATGCATGAAAATAATTAGCAGGGACATTCAAGCAGGTGAAAGTGACTTGGTTACGACAACAACAAGAACAATCAAGATATTTGAACGTTTGCTTGATTAGGGAAAGAAATATGCGAAAATTTGCCACGTTTTTTTCGCTCCCCCATACACAAAAGTCAATGTGAGTTTACACAAGAAAGTGAGCAAACTCTCGCTTGTTCTGCTAATGACTCTAGTCATCATCATCCTTTCGGGGGAACAAGTTGAGGTACAACAACTGAAAAAGAAAGTGACGTCCGACGTCCCGCTGTCTAAACTTTTCATTACATTACTTTCCTGTCGTAAAAAACTGCTCACTGTGTCGGGAAACTGTGTTGAGTGTGCAGTGAAAAAATAATAATAAATATCTTGTGACTTAACAAGACTTGGTGGTGATGAGTATTTATTACAAAGAAAATTGTTCACATCCATTACACTTTTGAAAAAAAGGGAAGGAAAGTATTATTATGAGTGTTAAATGTATAAACACACATGCATGAATCAGGGCAAACTCAAAACTGATGACAGTTGGCTGTTGGTTCGTTACAAATGCGAGGTTTAATATCATAAATTGAACAAGTAATTCTATCACAGAGTCAACAAAAAATCTTGTCTACGCAGTCAGCTCAGCTCTACATATATAGTAGTTCATAAATGAGGAAAGTGCGACAAACGTTATTACTCCAGTTGAGACATGTATTAATGAGTAAATGAGGAAAAGTGGCAAGAGTTGGGTCGTAGTTGGTAGAAGTGAGTTTTTTTTATCATCGAAAAAATACGCATTGTTTCAGGGCAAAATATATTAATGAGCCAAAACGGGTTTGGTGCCAATCTCAGCTCGGGTTCTGTAACTAAAAAAAAAGTTGAGAGAAAGTGAAGCCAAAAACATGTGTACATTTCTAAAAAATTGTTGGAAAACGGGAGAGTGATGATGCATGCCAAAAATATATGAAAAATAATAGCATCAAGTCAAGGCAACGATAGCAATTCACCCCAACTTCTTTGGTATTCATGAAAATATATCGATTTCTCTGCCAGTTCAACTCTTTTATGGAGAAAACTATAGTAATCAAGAACAAACTCAGTGTTTTCCAACAATAGAACTATTTTCTCTTGATTTTTAAACAAAAATACCTAAATTTGGGTCACCATTATTTGATGCATAGAATAAAACTAAATGAATGCAGTTGACGGTCTCTCACTTTCTTTGAGTCAAAAACGTCAAGTCCGCCCACTAAACAGTTTTGAAAAGAGTATTCAATAGAAACAAAAGTGGGAAGAGGTGACTCTTAATTAACTTGGTTCTCGTTTTCTTCCCAACTTTTGAAATTAGAGACGAGCGTGAATGAATGAGATGAGTTCTTGACTCTTTTCTACTTGTCTCAATTGATAGTATTCAGTTTTCATCATCAATACCACTCTAATAATTAGAAGACAATGGTGTAAGTAGAACGCAAATGATTAGGACAGTTTATGTGTACAATGCTTCGCATTCAAATGAGATTTTGGTTCGTGCCCATTGTAACTCTCAACAGTTTGACTACACCCTGTGTATTGTGATTGAGAGGAAATGAGATGACAGAAACGGTAACCTCGTCAGAAAAAAGTTGAAACAATACGGAAATCATCATTATCGCTTACAACAGCGGAACATCACGACGATCCTGTTCAGTTGTAGGGAAAGTGAGTGAAAAGTGAATGAATGAATAGATGGAAAGTGAAGAGGGACAAAGTTGTAGTTTGTAGTAGTTGGTCGGTGTAATTGAGAAGAAAAAAGGAAAGCTGCAGCCTCCTTTCTCTCCACTTTTTCGTCTTCAACTCAACGTGGGGCATGGACCTTTCAGAGGAGAAAACTGGTGAGTGATCTTGATCATACGCATACACAAGCAAAACACAGTAATATACAGAGGTCTGTGATTGCGTCCTTAATTAATTAGTTGGGTATATCATCACCATTGTTTTCTGAGTGACTTGCAGTGTTTGATATTGCGAATGCATTCTCTTTTTTATAAATGATGTCATTATGTTTCATCTGCGAGTCGGTAGAGTAAGTAAAAGCTACTGAAAAAAATCTGTTGGGTATAACATGAGTTTAAGCTTAAATAAAAGCAAGTAAATAAGCTGGTTGATGTTTTCTCCTAAAAATAAAATCCGTCTCTTATATATGCCCGTTTGCATGACTAGAAAGATAATAAACTCGTCGTTTTCAAATAAATACATACACTGAATTGAAATCCTTCAAGTGAAGAAGGAGCTCCTTAGAAAAATACCTTTCCACTCGAAAAGATACAAAAAGGAAAATCAAGTTAAGGCGAACGAATGAACTCCAACTTGCTTCGTTTCTTTACTTCTCACACACAAAGAGAGCAAGGAAAAGACACAATGTGGACATGAGCCGGAAATTGGAATATAGATTTAGCCTATATTCGAGTAGAAAAGTTGTAGTTTTGAAATGGGCTACATAGAAAATTTTCATCGATCCAACATCAAACGAAATAAACTAACTTATAAAATATTATATAGGATATAGGTTAAAAACTTGTTATTTTAAGACTTTTAACTTGATTCCTAAGTTGGTTCATGGGCTTCCTGCTTCCATCCTACTTTTTTGCATATAACAGGGTAATACCATAAAATGCATTGCATTTAATAATACAAAACCCATATTCCATTGAGTCGATACGATGTCATTACTCTAAACAAAGTAGGTAAAAGACAAAAGTTTAGCAAACAAGAAAATTGTTCATTCACTCAAATTTGAAAACCGCATTAGCAAAGCTGTGCATATTGAAAAAGGAAAAAGTGAAAGTAGCAGCTGTATAGCTAAACTACCAGCCTACACTGCTCTTCTTCTTCCTCTCTGCTCCCTGGTATTTTACCAAGTTCTCTAATAAATATACAAGCCCGAAGTATATTTATATACGTCATCATAACGTTAATAAAGACTGAAAAATGTTTGTGAGGAACTGAGCAAGTGAAGCAAACGGATTTCCCTCTTAAACTGAAGGTAAAGTAAACATTTTCCCTTTTTTCCAAGATTAAAAGTGAGACTCCAGCTAAACTATTGCTCCACGTTTCAAACTCCGTCTTCATTTCTATTTACTAGTTGATTCTGCTAGACTTGACGAAACGGATGAGAGAGAGAGAGGAAAAAAACTTGAGGAAGGGAATGCGCTTGAAATTCTTTAGCTGAGTTAACCGAATGCTCTTATTGTTGTTTTGGTTGTTGATGATTTTTTCTTCAAATTTTTCCCAACTCCCTATTGGAATTGGGATGATATAGTAAACTCTTACATACCACCACCAAAGTTCAAATACTACACTAAATTACGCTCCTTCACATTTTCAGAAGAAACTTTTGCAATCCTTAAAAATAGTTTCCACAACCTTTCCTTCCTCATGGTTGACGTGAGTGAGCAAAATCAGCTAGTTCCTCTTTACTATGAAAGTATATGTCTAGTCGTCTTTCTAACGATGATCAGCCACAACAACTGATGATATTCCTGATGAATGCCCTCCTGCAACTTTACTAAATTGCATGTACACGCTCTACATATCTTGATACAGTGTTAGTAATGCAAGAATGCATTTTCCCGTTCAATGGCTGCTCACTGGATCTTTGTATTTGTGTGCTGTCAGTCAGTCTGGGAGAGTGCTTCTTTGTCAATGGTGGTTTTCACTAAGGTTTTTTTTATCCATCAGCAAAATCCTTTTTCCCAATCAATAAAAGTCTAAGCAGTTTGTATAGGCTTGGTTTGAGAAAAGAACAGCTTTGTTACTTCGCTTTAAGTTCTACTAGTTGATAAACAGTAACTTCATGTTACAAACTGAAGATACAAATGCCACTCTATTTTATTAACTTTTAATTATCTTATAGCAAGAAAAAGAGATAAAATGTTGCCAAATTAATAATGACAAACATACTCATATAACCAGACGGTGATTGAACCAATCTATACAAAAAAAAACGTGGAATGAAGTACATGACAAGTGACAAGAAAGGTACATGATGGCTGCTCTTGGGGTAACTTGATATCTCTACCAAATCGAATCTGATTTACTCACCATGATTGTGCGGTTTTAATATTGGGTTTCGTATGAATTAATTTTGTCAAAACAAAAATTGACTACATAAATTTTTCACCACATCGTCAATTAGCATAAATTCTACGAGAGTCTTTCATAACTTGTTTCTTTAACGACTTTTTCATTGCGCCTCGTCACACTTCATATCCAGCGTTATTTCATACATCAAAACAGTGGGAAATTAAGAGAAAAAACATTACAAATTCAAATTACTCATTGCTCATCGAAAAACTACAGAGTTTGGGAGTAATAATAACACTTGGATGTTTTCAGTGGAGAGTGGATCACAGAATTGGGACGAACGGAAAGAGGTTTTTGCGATAACGATTAGACCATTTCCCATTGGATGCAGATTGCTCTAAAGATTATTATGATTATTACCACTTCACTTTCTCAACTCGTTCACCTGTAATAATAGTGTTTGTAGTTGGGATTAGCATTTGAGTATCCTAAGCTTTCATACATAATCCTCAAATACACATTGTGTAACGTTTATTGGGACGCATAAAATGTAATCTAATGTATGCACATGGCTGCCTCTGCCTACTCACCTCGGATAGCTTTTTGGCTACCTAAGTTGACTTTCATTTCATTTTGCTAAAACACAAACAGGAAAAAGCAAGCTGAAAGGTGGGTCACCAAAAATTGTGTAGGTAGGCGTGAGGGCAAAATGTCATTTCGTTGATGGTATCATATCGACTTACTTTTCACTTCACTTGCAATTGGGAGCTTAGTTGGTAGGTTGGCCTGGCTGCTATTATACATGTCAATACTCTTTACTTGACTACTTTTGAATTAGTACAAACTGTTTGATGTTCTTGTTGTAGCTGAATGTCTTCAGAGGCTTATATACACACTCCTGGAGTGGTGCAGTATCTAGGCTCAGTCGTAACTTATGGACTCAACTCATATGAAACCATGTATGTATGCATAATCAATTGAGAAAGTGACATGGACACAAGTTTTATAACAATGGTGGCATGACAATTGTGGCACAATTACGTTTTCTTTATCGTCCTCCCAAAAATATTATTACTGCACACATGATGACATTTGGCGATGAACTGCTCTTATCATGATTAGAATATGAGGTGGAGGGATAGATAGATATGGGAGGGAGATAATAGTAGTCAAACGGAAATTGGAATGTATAGAAAATCCCATTCAGTGTATTGCTAACATTAACATTTTCCTTCCAAATGACATTTCCAATTCTTTCATTCTCCAATGTTTCCGTTGGGTTCCGGACTCTAAATGAGCTGAAAAGAAATTAATTATTTTTGGATGCAAAGTATACAGTGCAAAATCTAGGCTTGCCCATTATTTCCATTTAATGTGTTTTTCTTCTTGACGTTTTCTCAACTAACGACTATTGTAAAAGGATTGATGCTAGACTGATAAAGGTGCTTTCATGATTATTTCGATGAGGACTTGTCGGCTTGATGGGCGGCTAAGTAATTTTGGTCAGCTAGGTGTATAGAATTATTTAGTAAGTGGTGGAAATTCATCCATACATGCTGTCAATTACTTAAAGACAGTTAACCGGCAATAACGACGATACCTCAAAACTCAACAATTATGATACTGTCGAATAGTGTATTGGACAGTCAGTTTTGAAAAATCCAAGAAATTATTATTCTGTTAGATAGTTTTAAATACTAAATTTGCAAGTTTTCACGGGCTTACAAACTTACAAGCATCCGCTCCGCACTGAGCACAGCACTATAAAGTCTGTCTCGATTTTGGTTGGCACGTCCTCCGCAATTTTATTCAGCATCAAAGAACAAGCACATGTTACACTTTTTTGAAAGCCCTCATCATTCAACGAGTCAAATGGTGGTGAAACACCAAAATTTTCACACTTTTCTTCCCATTACCTAGCAAAACCATCAAAGTATAAAAACATCACCGTTGACTTCTCTCCCAGCAATAGGCGAGTTATCGATGAGCCACCGAGGCAGGGGTATCAGCAGAAACCATATAGCTCTCTCTCAGCAGCTTAGCACATAACATAACATACTGTGAAAATGTGTCGACCGGTGGTGGTGTTCTAATGGCATTCAAGCAGTCACTCATGATACCCTTTTTGCTGCCGTGTTACTGTTGCACAACATGCACCACTGCCACCATCACTGTGGTGTGGTCGCTACACATATGGACCTCGGCTCTGACTCTGACGTTAGCCCTTACTAGTTTTAGTAGGATCTAATCAATCAACCACAGCAGTAGCACCAATAACCGAGCTCAGCATATATGAATCTATGTATTTATAGGTATTTATGGGTTTACTTCTTGTCTATTATACCCGGGCATAATATCTACTTTCCTAGCCATCCGCCAAAAGAGAGAACACAAGCATTTTGTCAATGAACGAACCTACTTAAAGGGACTCTGATATATTATTGCAATATTGATGCCAATACGGGTCGAGTGACTATATATACTTCAGCTGTGGGAATTGCCACTGCATGCATGGTCGAAGCACCTCGCCTCACTTCATCCTAAATTTTGTTCTGTTTTTACCTGGCTGCTCCCTAAAGCTGGCTTGGCTTACATTACAATTTCAAAGTGGCAACGAAACCAAAATCCAACTTTTCTAGCTACTAGTAAACCTACATGCCTACAACAAGGAGATTCAAACGAAATGGTACCTACTCACTCGCTCCTGCCCTCCTAAGACCCACATTTTGTGGGAAATGGGAAGCAAAGCCACATACACACACACATTCTCTTATACATCTCTTTCACAGTGAAAGAGAAAGCTACAGGACAATGTAGGTAGGCTGCTTCTATTTTGATAGCCATTGGTTTTCCAACAACGAGGCTGAAATGTAATGCAGATGGATAGAACTTCAAACCCACACCAGCTAAAATGTCTCTAGTACACAACATCATCTCCGCTAGTTTGTTAGTCGTCGGGATGTGATGTCTTTTTTCCCTCTCCCAAACTGTTCACCACGAAGCATTTTTATACTTTCACAGTAAACCATATGACCATAACAGTATTAAAATGAGGAGAGGAGAAAACAAGAGGTTATATTGTATCTCTTTTTAAGGGAAACTGGGAGGACTTGGAGAAATGCAATTTAATTCCAAGTCACATGTTTGTTGGCTTGCATACATATCAGCCAGATATTTTTACTCAAAGTGAAAGTGCACAAATACAACAACTACCACACACATGGAAACTGACTGCTGAACACATGATAGCTATTTTTTCTATAGTATGATGATAGGGTTCTCTGTTACATAGTCAAATGCGGTAGCCAAAGGGAACAACTTAAATCCAAATAGGGTTCGTAAGTAGACTCAGTTGTAATGTACATATAAAATGTACGTGGGCAACTCTACTTTCTACTCTCGCAAATGTTGTGCCCATAGCTTTCTAAAGTAATAAATATGGGCTTTGTATTTCGCTCACCAGTCCTCCAAAAACATAAGGAAAAAGAAACATGGAAAAAGAATCGCACAAGCAAGATACTTGATCTAGGCCATCATCATCCATCCCATCGCCATGGAAAAAACATGGACCATCGCAACGCTGCCTCAACAGAGGAGAATGGAGCACAGTATCTATGTGATAGCAACCTAGAAAAAGTGCTTTCGCTCGTCTCTACCTTTAAGTGATGGGTTTTCTACCATACTTTCCCACACTTCATGGTTTGACCTAGCTTTGGAACCCTTGTTGGTTTCTTGGTATTAGAGCTTGTTCTGTCTTTCCTTCTATTTTTCCTCAAGATGCATGACAAAACAACAAGACCTACAGGCAAAACGGGAAGAAGAAACATGTGAGTCAAGTGGAATAGTAGTGGTGGTGGTTGTTGGCAAAAAAGCTGTATTATACTTTGGTTGGTTTTGGTCTCGTCTGCCTCTCCATCTACACAATCCCCTCTATCTTTTCCTTGTTCTTTGAGCACGGAGTGGAAATTCTTTTTGCAAAACTGATGTACAGGTCCTTGTAGTGTAGGAAAGTAGCCGGAGTTTTATAGGTAGGCTAACATGCCAAGCTAGGTCTAGAGATAGATAGATGTATTGTGCGAGGATGTTAAAATTCCAACAAGCTGTTGCAGCAACAAGAACAAGTCAGTAAGGCACCAGTAGTTCTTCTACCACGACTACTTGGACTACTCAATAAATGTTTTTAGGTAACAGCAAACATGTACGGAAAGGGAAGTCAAGCCAAGCAGTCTAGTATAATATGTAAAAGTAGATCCAGAGCAAGGAATTACCCATCTGTTGTTCTATATTTGTATCGTCTTGTCTTCTTGTCCTTTAGCGCACAATCTTATCCACAGCACAGTCCAGGGAAGAAGAATATAAGCGGAAGAAAGTAGAGGAAATGGATGAGATGAGAGGCATATTTGCACTGTCTTTTTTATCTCATTTCATGCCACTAGAACCTACATTGTGTTTTATAACCAAAATGGCATAGCGGGCAGCTCTTTATTTTGAGACTGAGCTTACCGACTCAATGAAATAACGGCAAGAAAGGGAAATAAAGGTGTAAGGATGTACATATATACGCATATATCCCTACTTCGTATCAAAATAATTGTGAAACGCCAGCAAGAGTCTTTGAGCATTCGGCTAAGCAAACCAAGACACACATCAGTATCGATCACCAGTGTTAAATTTTTTGTTTGACAATTCACTGCTGTGACGGAAGCAAGTTTTCAAAACCAGAGCGAGCAAAAAAAACCTGCAGATCTTAAAATATCTACATGAAAGGACCTTCTGTGTACAATACCAGTCTTGTCTTTCTGTCCAACATTATTCTTTACCTTACTAAATAAACCATTGTTTTTTAACGGATGTATCTCATGGTTACCTGTAATAGCTTTGCTGAGAAGTAAAGTAATGTAACGGACATGCTGTAGCAGTAACTTTGTAAAACTCGTAATGGTCTTTTATAAAGCACCATAGATATAAGCTCGTGCTACGTACACCATAATAGTGCTAGTGTAAAAAGGCTAGCGGTACCGAGCCAGACTCCTTGGTCCTGTCGGTGGTCCCGCTTTGTTTTATTTCTTATGTTTCACTTTTCTACTTTCACCATTATTTCGTTACGAAACTTCATACGTATTCATCAGAATGAACTTAAAATGCAGACGGAAGTTCATACTTTGCGCTATCTGGGAAGATATACTTGAGATGCAGGACTTGGACAACTGGAATGGGCTCACATAGAAATTTATTTTCTTCTAGTGTGCACCATCATCCACTTGGTTCATGAAGATATAGAAAGTACAGCTAAAGTTACCAGAGAAACAAGTTTGGTTGGTCAATTGCCCTAAATTTTACGATTGAGCTCATCTTCATTCATATTTTCTTTAATGCTTCTGAATAAATTTTGTTAAAGAAACATACATTGAAGATTACTTGCGTTTTAAACGAGATTTTGTGGGGATATCGGAAACCACTTATATTACATGCAAAGGAATTGTACAATTGCATTATACGATAGAAAGTTGGTAATTTGAAAAACCCTCTCACGACTTTCACTTTGTTGGTTTGTGAAAGGTAATTTATGCGAGGGCATAAAAATGGACCGGTGTGTTGGAGGAGGATTTTTCTCTCCTTCCGTTTCTAAATTGAAAGGCGCCTTACTGACAAAATAAAAAGCTAATATGTACGTTACTTTAGAAAAAGTAGAGAGAAAGAAAGAAAAACCTCTTCTGCTATTGCAGTATTATGAGCAGGCCGTCAGGCTTTAAAAGAAAATTGCAATTTTCCCTTTTTGTTTAGTTTTATGCGCAATACCCATATTTTTTGTTCCTGAGTGAGGAAGAAGGAGGTGAAAGAAGGAGACTTGCTCTGGTCTTTTGTGTTGTTGTGGGAAGAAGCAAACAATATAATAAGGCTAGTTCAGTTGGGCTCAAGTCTTTGGTCTCCCATTTGAGTTTACACTACTCTGAGCTAAAGTGGAGCGCTACCCAGAGTGAAATTGGTAAAATACTCCAAATGCTTTTCCCAACTTTTTGAATGTTGTTTTTTCTTCTCCTTCGTCTTCACTCTTTCCTCCCATTTTATTCACTTTTCTCACACATACACACATTTTTCTCTTCCGGGCTACACGCTTATATTATGACAGGGGTGGTTTAGCATCGTGGCGCAGAGCTACTTGAAAACTAGAGTTGTGGCTACAGTTTCAAACCCTCCAGCATTTTTTTCACCTTTTCTAATAAATGTACAATGCATAGCTTTCGCCGGATACTTATAAAGATACAAAATAGAAAGGTGGCGGTGGTTAGGCAGCAGGTCATATTGAATTACGAAAAAGTAAAAAGTAATACAGTTCTTTCAAACTTTTCTCTCTCCTCTAGAATTTATTCCGAGCTATATCTCTATATATTGGCAAATGTACGTGACTCAAACTCCAGTAATTTCTTTTTCTATTGTCCTTTCCCCAGCAATCTAATATCCGTCATCTTGGAATTCTTAAACAATGTATATAAATGAATAGAGAGAGAAGAGTTCGATGTTTTATACATGTCATCATTTTAAAAACTGGGCCAAAAAGTCCGGGCAAACGTGTGTGTCCGTCTCCATGTGCCTATTAACTAAACCTGATGCAATAGTTTAAAAACACTCATGGAGAAGAGTGGAGAAACTTCTTCGGTTTATCCTTGGCCACTTTCCGTTTTTGTCGGGATTGACACAAATATTATACACCCATGGATATACATACTCGGGATATTAAACGATTTCCAAAAAAAAACTTTGCTAGTAAACTATAAGATAGTAGAACACATTTCCAAACTTAAAACGTTCCCTGTTTGCTCCATGTCCTGTGCACCATGCCACCACCACCACGATTCGAGAGTAGTGGAAGTAGAGTGGGCAAAGAAAAGTAAGTGAATGAATGAGTCAAAGTAGAGTGAATATGTGTAGCTATGCCGTTATAGTAAAGTATGAGTGAAAAGAGAAAAACGAAGTAAAAAAACTTGAGTTCAAAATTGCATTTCCAGTCTCAAAGGCCAACTTCAAAAGCTTTGAGTTTATGTAATATGTGTCCTGTGTAATAGTAGGAGTGGTAGTGGAGGTAGGACTATATGCACAAACTTTTTTATTTGCCTAAGGTTACACTGTAACGACAAAGAGGAAAAAGAGGTACTCACTGTATACACATTACTTTATGTGTAGCCTTTTTTGGTGAAAGTATGTGTGTACGTATCTATTTTATTATAACTTATATGGCGTATATGTTTTTGTCGATAAAATATCCGGAGAAAATCCGTGCATTTCTCTGTAACTGAAAATGCCCTTGTTAAACTCCTCTCTTTTCCTATTCAACCTTTCAAATCAGATGAAAGCCGGCTCTGACTCAGCTCCGGCCCCACTGCCACATTCCATTTTCCTATATTCAAAACTCTACCATGCATTTATCAGTCTGCCAAAAAACCAAGTCAATATTGAGTGCGAATAGGTCATCAGTTTAAGGCTAGGCCAGCCAACAAGCTTGAATTATACTATGACTTCGGTATACAACGCCAGCTGAGAGAAAAACTAAATTGTACTTTGTAGGATTTACTGTTAGTTTTGCTGTATCATATTTATTTTTCTTGTTTTAAAACTATTATACTTTTTTCGTACTTTCAATTAGAACAAAGCAATAAACTAGGGAACGAGAGAGTGGAACACGAAAACACGTAAACTTTCTAGTTGGTACACATTACATGCCATGCCCACCAACCCAGGTATTTTCTTCTCCCAAATTTGTAGCCAGGGCGGAATGTCGTGTGTTGTAAAGAATATTTGTTTGTTTTGTTTGGTGTGTAAAAAGTGGTATGGTGGGCTCAGAAAGAATTGTTTCTGACAGGTGCTGAAAGAATTTAATAATTGAGACCTTGAGTTTATGGTTTTGCTCTCCTTTTTTCTAGCTCACGTTAGAAAACTAAGTTTCGGGCATTCGCCATGAATGAAAAGAGTTTTCCTTTTGTTTGCAAAAAAGGTCTTACTCACTCTTCTTTCTTGGTTGTAATGAGTAGTTATGCCCGTGCCTGTCCCGACTTTTTAACTGCCTCAACGGAAGAGGGGCACTGAAACATGTAGTCACTCACCACATTATGAATGAATGAATGCGTGTGTAACTTTTTTTTTAAAAACTAACCATTCATGTACATTTTTTCTTTTTTTCTAGGCCAGTATAGCTGCTCTTGTGAGTGAAATTCAAAGAGTGAAGTGATGTGAAAAGAAAACAAGAATGAAATAAATCCTTGCACATTATACATGAATTGTGCTTGGATAACATTTTCAGACAGCTTTTGATCTAGTTTATATATCTATATATCACCAAGCCATAGAGCTGAATAAAGTTTACATTACAATACAAATACAAGACGGAAGTCTACACCGTCCTTTCCCCAAACTACTATGGAACTTGATGTGTACTGCTGAACAGGAAGGGAAGGATCAGCAGCACATAAGAGAAAGTTAAATAATTCACAAATTTGCAGGTGAGCCTTTTTTTCTCGTCTCTGCTTGGAAGTCTAATGGTAATGAAATCTGTTGTAGAGTAGGTTTCATTATTATCATTAAATAGGTAGGGAAAAGGGGAGACGAAGAGGAAAGCGCGGAGCTGTGTTTCATTAGTTTTGCAAATTCCCCTAGTGTCTTTTGCTGAGGCAAGTTTTATAGGACCGGATTTTACATGGTTTTTGAGCGTTGCCTAGCCTAAGCTCATCTAGTTAAGCTAAATAGCAAAGACTTGGAAAAGTGAACAGTAAAAGGAAGCATTTAATATTTCCAGCTTTGCTAGTAATTATGCATAGAAAGGTGTGTAGCTAGGCAGCCTTCACCTCCATTGTTATATAAAACTGTTAAATATACAGGGACTTTGGATTTTAATAGAGAAACCAAGCAGTTTGGTATAATATGTGTCTATACGTATTATTTCTCAAAATCCGTTTGCTCCCAGCAAAGCTCCTTCTGATCCCGTGTTGGTCGACCCAGTTGAATCTCACCTGCTGGGGTTCCGTGTGGATTAATAATTAGAACTTATTACCAGTTTTACTGCAGCGGCAGAAGCAGGAGCACTACACTACAAGTTTCGTAAGCATGTATTACTTGTATATATTTCATGATGTCTTTTACGTGCGAAGGCACACAAGTCAAACTCATTCTCCAACAGATCCCTTTTTCTCGTTTCTGTTAATGATATCATTATGCATAGCATAAGTTTAACAGTTTCTGGAGTTTGAGGACCAAACTAGGTTGGGAAACCCAGGGGCTTGCGTTGTTGCATGCATCATACCATTCTTCTCACTATAAAAGATTGCTCCTATGCTGCACTGAACTCAAATTGTCGACGGTACTAATTGTATCCCAACTTTCCTTCTTTGTTAGCTTACATCCTCCGAGAAAATGTAGGACTTTGGGTTAATCATATACACAAAAGACTTTTCTTTTTCCATCCGTCCGTTAGCGAAAAATCCCTAGTTTTATTCTTTTTTAAGTATGTAGCCTCATTTTCTTTAATCCTTTTAGGATTAATGGGACGGGTTGACCCTTTTCCTTTGAAAACATTGAAAGTTTCGTGAATGGACGTTGAAAGCTGGTGGAATTGAAGTTGTTGTTTTAGTTTTATTTGCGCACAAACATCAATTCACCCCTATTAATAAATCTGTCCAGTTAAAAACAAAATTGGAGTGAAACATTGTGATTAACCATTCACGTATACACCACATGCATAACCTTGTCTAACAATTTCATGATTACGCCTGGTTTGTGACATTGAATGTGATTGATTGTTACTGGATCCGGTTTCTTGACAATCGGAACTAATTCCATTTCGTCGTGCTCATAATAATCATCTTGTTGAGGGAAGAATGAAGGGCAGAGTGACGCTGTGGCTATGTTATGAGCATGTGTGTGTGGAACAGGATACATCTTAAATTGTTTGGAGATGATAAAATTAACTTCATTTCTTAACATATACATACACACGTCCTAGTCCACGCTATTACGATTAAGTTGCTCCAATTTGGATTGAGATTACAATGCGATATGATTTTGGCACTGGGTTTTTACTGCAGAGAATAAAATGAGCGTTTCCTCCAAATTCTGGCCAGATTTGCGAAAATTGTAGGCCGTGTGCGTAATGGGGAAATGAATGGTTATATACCGCCATAGCTACAGGGCGACGATTTGATCAGTTCGTTAATATAATACATTCCTTCCTAACGTTTTCCATCTTTTCACATTGTAATTGTGGCACATTGCATAGCATTCTCTTAAAGTAACATACGCTAGGGATGTGAGCACATTCTCACATTGATTATAAAAATGACTTCCTCTCAACCGTGAAATAGATAAGCTCTGTGCTTTTTCTTAGGATTTAATACATTCTTCCACAGATCTGGCAGTGTACCATCATCATAACTTACTCCTTTGGTAATTCAAGAGGTGAAAAGAGCAAGACAACTATTTTTATAGGGAACTCATGAAATGACAAAAAAAATCGTTTTTCGGGGATTCATAATGTACATGTCAAAAGCTGATCTTAATTTATATGTGAGCTTTCCTATAAAATGATCTGTGTGCGTAGCCACTCACCATTCTCACTCTGTACACACAACTTCTGAGAAATTCTGAGAACTAACAGCCCAAGTGAGTTGAGTTGCATGATCCGTGCGCAAATGCACCATTACGGAACAAATATTGGAAACGGGAAGGAGGAAAAAGAGGGCTGAGTCAAATGCAAATGGTTGGCATATGTGATGTGATATCATAAAAAGGTTGCGATACACATCTTAATTACAAGTCTACTTATGCGGATACATAATTATTTATGAGTCCATTACTTTTTGAATGGAATGCATGAAATGAAAGCGAGCCTAGTCACCTCTTAAAAGTTGAAAAACCGTGGGGATAACACCGTGAAGAAAAACAGTATTTTGACTCCATCAGAATGAGAATACCACCGCAGACTGCCGCACGGCTGATTTAGCAAAGTAAATATTGCTTATAGAACCAAACAAGAGGAAATGTGGAAAATGCTTAACAATGTCGGGGTAGTCATGCTTTCTGCTATATAGTCAATACGTATGACCCCACTTTTTTGGCAAATGTAGGCTTAAAATACATAAATACTAAACTTTGTGGAAAAAATCAAACAAGAAGCCAAAATAACGTCACAAGAACTAGTGATCAGTGGTAATAAAGGGAGAAAATGTGCTGCTACTAATATCCTGTTCTATGGCAATTTGTGAACTTTCTCTCCCAATACCATTTGAAAAAATCCAAGGTTCATGCATGAACTACTCCTTAGCGTACATTCATACCGCTCACAATAACTTCAGCTCCACTTTAGTTAGTTGGCGAGGGGCTAATAAAAAGTTTCGTTTCATGCATAAGCTAATCTCACAAATAATATTTTACGAGCTTTCGTAATGGAACGAGTAACGCATTGACTTAAGCTCGTAGCTTACCAGGGACCGTTTTTGACTAATCCAAAAGACTTTGACTAAGCCGTCTTTTTTTTATTCCAAACTGTGTATTTTCTAGTTTGCGTGCTCAAATTAGCGTTTGTGCTAATTAAAGTAAACGTATTTTGTTTTGCATATTTATTGATGGAGCGTTTTTACGATGAAACGCAAATGTACATAATATGAATGTATAACACCCTTTATTCCACATCGTTCTGCTAAAACTTTATTCAAACTAGATTCCAAATCAGCACGCATGCTTGCTTCCACCACAAATACAGTTTAAAAGTGTGTTGCCAAAGCCACTTGAAATGTAAATTAATTGCAAAACCAACTCTTCTAAATGCAAACCGTTTCATATGGGTTTCTAAACAAACAAGTTTAATAAAAAACGAAACAAGATATTCCCACATAATTTAATTAACTTAGTGATGAGTTTGAGTCGGGAGCGTTTGATGGGATTCATGATGATATTATATTTTCTACTTCTGTTGATCTACTTAACTTCAACTCAAACCACATGTGAGAAAATGTATGGCTGAAGTGCGAGAGAGAGAGTGGGAGAGAAGTTAAAAAGGGCCACAGGATGTATCCTCTCAGATCTCGTTGAAAAACCGGAATAGTGCCAGAAGGAGAGATGCATCACTTGTCCTGTGTGCTTTGCTTCTCGGTTTTTTACAATCACAAATTGCAAAATATTATGTCATTTCCCCTTTTTGTATGTTTTATATCGCATCACATCACCGAGACACATATATCTAGGTTCCCAAAAAAGGATGGGATGAATGATACAAAAAATAGCAATCATAATAATAATATGTACCAGCAACTACTACCGTTCGTAATATCTTATTAGAGTGTGTGCATGGTGTATGCTGATTTTTGGCAGATGTGAGTACTCAGAAGCGAGGGAGTGGGAGATAAAAACACCAAGTTGAGCTACTTATTATGACAGTATTACGTTATGTCACTCGTTATCCACACAGTTTTTTATTAGAGTGTGAGTAATAGTTATAACTCTCATCCTACGTTCCATATCCCCCCGCGCTCCTATAAACCATATAGGGAAACAAGTTGCAAGCAAGTGGAAATGTGATGAAGTGAGCCGTGCAAAATATGACTTTGAAATACGACGGTCTTCATACATATAAATACATCTATTTGCAGTTTTTATCAGGAGACGAAGACTACTATTCTGGAAAAAATAAAAGAGAAGGAAAAAAGCTGGAACCATTCCATATCACAAATTTTTTTTTCTCTTCAAAATATTATACAGTTGCGCTAGTACAGCACCACATCCCATCATACTCATTCATCCAATAATCAGGCAACACATGGATGTCGTTTTTTTGTCGTTACTATTTCATGCACATATGAATTTGTGTTTTTGCGTTACTTTTGCTCTTTTCTCCTCTGTTTTTTTTTGTCTCATAGCTCCTGTGTCTGATTGCATAAGGAGAGGAAAGTTAGAGATCTAATGGAAGTGGTTTAGAACGACGTACGTACGTTATGAAAATGTAATAATGATATGCTTCTTTTCTTGATGGGACGTAAAAGGCATAACGTAACTCAAAATATGTGCAAAAGTTTATGTTTAGCAACGAATGAATGTTACTTATTGCTTGAGCATATCATGAGTATTATGATAGTTCTTGCGTTAGAACGTTGTCTGTACACTATAGCATAACTACTATACTGTTTTTTAGAAAACTTTTTAGAGGCGAATTTACTCCTTTCATTTCATTCACTCAAATTATGACTAGCATAAATGTACACATTTTTTACAACCTTGTTTTCAGAAGGAAAAAACACAAGTTTAAGTCTATGCTTTGCAAAGAAATGTACATATTTGTCCCAAAATTAAACTCATCATCAGAAGCTGTATAAAAACTACTATCATTTTTGTTCATCAGGAGGATTCTTTCTGCTTATATGTTTAGCTGTGTTGGTTGTAGAAGTAAGAATATAATGTACTCAAATGAACTGGGAAGTGGAGGAACAAGAACAATATTCTTTTTGACACTTTTTCGAGTGGAACAAGAATATGTTTTTATTATGTGCACTGACTGACTTTAAAAAGTGAATTTCCATGGCTAATTTAATCTCATAAGCATAACATTCATGTATAAGTACAATCTTGTTTACGTATAAATTCAGATTTTTATGCCACTTTGCTTCACTTTCTTCCATTCAAGTCTTGTTGTACACGTGTCAAAACATCGCTCTCGTGAAGTAGTTGATGTTGGTTTGTGTGATCAGATCAGATTGGATACAGCAGTGGTGCCAGTTGAGACGGAGTTCTTGAAAAATATCAATGTTCCATGTTTGAAATGAAATCATGTACAAAATTGAAAAATGATGTTTGCGATATCAGGAAGGGAAGGGAAACACTAAATTTCCGTTGCTCTCAAATCTAGTTGAAAAACAATTACCAAAAAGAACTATAAACTGTGCAACAGTTGTTGTTGCTTAGGTTGTTACTAAACATGTGCTCTACAATGTTCCATTAATTAAGTCTTCATATCCTACATGGTTTGAAAAAGGAGGAAAAAAATGTGTAGCAAGAAGTGGAAATTGATTGCATAAAGTTTGTAAACATGACAAGCTCACCTGTCGGTGGAGAACACCGAGTGGAAAAGTGAGAGTGAGACCATGAATGAATGAATAATTTCCTGTTTAATCAAAGACGACTTCATGTGTCGATTGAGGAAATGACTGTAAACAGCCAAGGGTGGCTTCTGTGGCTGGGGCTTTATACCAGAAAAATAACGAGCTTCATGCCATTTCATGGTATATTAATGGAGAACATAATTTTTCTCTTTTTTTGGAAGTTCCTCCCATTCACAGCGTTTTTCTGGGAAAAAATATCATTAAAATGGAGAGTCAAATGCAAATAAATGTTGGGTTCATTATGGTGTTGTAGACAGCTTGGATATTTTACTTAGAATTGTAAGTACATAGTAAATACGGTTTTTTTCGTAGGGGTAACATTTTTACATGGAGTGATAAGTAGGCAGTACGAAGATGACATAATAGAGTAAAAAATCTGACAATGAGGATGGTGAGATGACTATTATAGATTGGTTATGTACTCAGAAACCATATCTGACAGCTGTAACACTGCAAATAAGAATCTTTTGAAAAAATAAATAAACCGAGTAGTACTCAGATGTACTCAAGTTGTAAAACATTAACTGCATGACTATCTGGTAATTTCCAAAATGAAATAGCCGAATACTATGATGTGTATAACATAAAGCCGTTTTGCACCATTATTATTTTTAAATATAACTAAGATAATTTACGTAGGCGAATCAATGACGAGATAAAATATTTTTCGAAAAATTATTTAATCTCACAAATTATGTTTTGGAATTAAGATACATAATGGTTTATGGTAACTATAAAGACTTTCATAAATCCAGCCGCTGACCCCAATCAAGTTTGTAAAGCATACATCTATGTTTGTTAGACCGTTAGTTGTGTATTCTTGCAAGTTTAGAACAGAAGACATTCCAAATTTTTTCATAACTTCCATAAATGCTGAACTCTGACCGTCAAGAACATTTATGTTAATATCTCCAAATACCACAACCTTCTCATTGCCATCAATAATGCTTGCCAGATTTTCCATGTAGACCCGTTTCGAAAATTTTGGGGACTTATACGTAAGCACAAATGTAACGATACCAATCTTCCAAGTTAAGAAAAAGCAGTGTCCTTCTGCCAGTCTTAATGTGTGATTGTGGATGTCATGTACTTCGGTTTCATTTTTCTTCAGTAACAGTACTCTTCAGAGTTTCGTTTATCAGAACAGTTTACTCGGTGAGCAACTAATTCAGCAGTATGCAGTTGGTCTGTTTCAAGCAGTTGTGGCTCAATAATTCCAATAATGTCGCTTGCTTTAGTGCAGTTATCAGCAAAAAGGTCCGCAAAATGGCGAAGATATGATTCAATATTATGAACGTAAAGTTTCAGAAAGCTGTCATCGTAAAAATCTAATTGTCATATTCAGAGGTGAACCCCGTAGTCTTGTCATTTCCGACGAAACTTTTTGCTGCTTTTTGTCGTCTGGCTTATTTGGTGGATTAAATATCCCATCAATGTAGAGTCCAATTTTAGATGAAGCCCTGCTACAAGCAACATACATCTGCTCCCGTGAAAGGTTTCTTTTCCCTTTGCTTTGCCCGATAATTTCTCTTATACTCAGCATCGTGTTTTCGCTTTTCGTAGAGCTGGAGTTCCGTTTCATTTGTTTCCTGAGAGTCATTTTAATGATCACTGTTGGTGTCAAAATTCCTGAGTGTTTTTTGACAAAACAGACCCACAGCTGCATTCCCTACAACAACGCTGAGAATTAACTAGGTTGTTTAAATTTTACGAAAAATATTATACTTTGGAACAAGTACAGCGCATATTTATAATCCGCGAAAGTGCTCTTACGCTTGCATTTTTTTCCTTTGCTTTGCCCGATAATTTGTTTAATACTCAAGGAGCAGTTCCGTTTGATTTGTTTCCTGAGAGCATTTTGATGATCACTGTGGTGTCGAAATTCCTGATTGCAAATTGATAATGCATTCCCTACAACAACGCTGAAATTAAAGGTAATTTAAATTTTACGAAAAATAACACTTTGGAACAGTACGGCGCATATTTATATCCGGAACCTGTTCCACCGCTACGCTTGCATTTTGTTTCTCCTTTTGCTTTGCCCGATAATTTATTTGATACTCAGCCTTTTCTTTCGCTCTCTTGGATCTGCAGTTCCGATTTTGTTTCCTGAGAGTCATGTGGATGTTCACCGTTGGTGTCCAAATTTCTGATCGAGGTTTGGCTGAATAGATGCACAGTTTCGCTTCCTAAAACCACATTTGAAATTAAATTAAATATGGTTATTTTTACGAAAAAATGTTTCCGTATACTATAGATGGTTATAAATTTATTGCGCTTTTACCTGCGTCGAACAATCCCTTTTGGTCTTCATCATGGTCACTTCTAACTTCAAACTTCTATGGTCTATCTTCTGGTTCAGTTGTTGGAAGATTTTTGTACATTTTAATTCCTATCCTATTTAGTTCGCAGCGCACTCGAAGAACCCAATACTTTTACGAAAAAATGATTAATTCTTAGACTCTCTCTCTACCTTTTAATAATGTTTAGATAAACTAAATTTATGAAACTCAACTAGAATAGAATTTTTCTTAGAATCCATCTTGATTTATATTGTTTACATTCCTAGAATTTTAATACTTTGAGGAAAACACTTGAACGGCGTTTTCTTACCACAGTAAATGCAGACAGAGGTTGGTATGAGAATATTATGTATGTAATGAAAGAATGGATATCGTTTGTGTTCCGACTGCGGCTCCGCAACTGCTTGCAGCTTACGACTGCTTAGCTATAAGTATTTGTATGAGAATATGCGTATGAATCCATCTGCTTTGTGTGTGCAGTGCTTGGCTTTGGGTATGAGCGAACGAGAATATGCACAAGAATCCATGCTTGAGTGTGCAGTGCTTGGCTTTGGGTATGAGCGAACGAGAATATGCACAAGAACTGACGCGTAACAATCTGACGCGTAAACGTTTACATTTTCCCGAGAAGAAGAAGATGATGATGATGATGACGTTTTCAAGAAGTTGTTTCACAACTTAATAAATACAGTGTAAGCAAACAACACGCAGTGTGTACATCAACTCTTCTACCGTAGCTTTCTGCCACCCTTGCCTAGCCAGTCTCTAGTTAGTATAGGCAGTCTAAATGTCGACTCACCTTGTATATATGTAGTACATATAATACGACAAACAAGAGGAAATTGTGCGTGACGGGAAGTAGAATTGAGCAATTTTTTGTGAAATTTTATTCCTTTTTCATAATAATTCGAGTTTAATTTCACGCACAAATAATTATATACCAGATATAGACATTCAGATTTAAGCGTATTTTATAATAAAAAAAATCAGCCAATTATCTCAATTAAAAAGCAATTTTTTGTACACGAAAGCTCAAACTTTTTCATGCCATGTTGCATTCATACATTTTTAATTTACAAATTAACAGTTGCCGTTTTACTAATATTCTTTTATTGGAAAACTCACCAGGTTTGCTCAAAAAAAGAGCACATATCGTACAAATCAAACGGGTGGAATGAAAATTTACCTAAATGTGTGTCTCCTTGACAAGTTTATTACAAAAGAGTTGCTGTCTGTTGTGAAACAAAGGTGTTGCGTAGTAACTGTACAATTTAATGACAAGCTTTTAACACGCATTAGTTTTAGTGACATGCTCAAGAACAGGTAGAATTATTTCTCTATATAAGGTGATGTACAGACTAATTTTTTCACTTCTTCATCATTTCATGTCTCATGTTCTCTTGTGAAAGTTGAGTTTCACAAGAAGCTTCCAGTTTGCGTCATTTCTGCTGTCTTGAACTTGCTCTCATCATATTTATTTCATGTGTGAGAAACATGTAGAGCATGGAAAGCTGAGTACTAGTACCTTTCTAGTTTGTTTACTTCCCTTCCCTTTAAAATCTCACACGAAAATACAATACAATGGAACACTTTCATGTTGGTGTGGATGCCGTACATATTTAAAGGGACTGTGAGTAGAATAGGCATCCCATGACGACAACGATGATGAGGAAAAGTGTAAGGTGAGACCTGCTTCCAACTAGTTGCTCGCTTGTTTGCTCTTAAGTAAATCATGTCTTTGTTGAAGAAGCGTAAAAAAGTACGCAGGAGGAGTATTAGGCACAAGAGTTTCCCAAAGAGAGAGAGAAAGTGAAAAAGTTTGGAAAGTAGTATGGCATAATAATACGTAAAGAACCAACTGCAAATTTCCACTCCTGCTGCTTTGTCACTTTCTTCAAGGTTCATTATGCAAGAACGCTAATTGGTCGTCTTTCTCGTACTCCTCTCCTGCTTGGATTGATATGGCATGATGATGGTGAAGTGGTGTACATATATTTGTGTTGCGTACTCTCTTCCACACATTAGCATTCCCTTGTTTGTAGTGTTGTGTCGTGAGATGAAAGGAGGAACGGAAGGTGTTGTATTTCGTTACATTATATTTTTGTAAGTTGACACAACATATTCTTTTCCTTGCTCCGCTTGTCTACTTACCATAACTTTACCACAGAGGCCTGTAAAAGCGTAGGGAAGAAATGGTGCTTCAGCCAACTAAATATTATGTAGAAGTAGCTACAAAACAACATGGAAATGATACTGATGGTGGATTTGTAATCACCAGTTGTTGAGGCAGTATATATGTACATGTTTCCCATTTAAGTTTTCTTAAGAATACTATTAGACAGAGGACGAGAGAAGACCACAGTTTTTGAGAACATTATTCACTGTGAAACATTGTCTCACATGGGATTTTTAGGCACTTACTTAACTTGGCTCTTCTTCTTACCAACCATACCATGTCACATGCTGCTTTGGTCTCGACGCTTTATATCCTTCCCAGCTTGTCTCATCTCTCTCTGTTTGCCTGGGAGCTGGAGGAGAGGAGAAGTTGATGTAAAGAAGAAAGCAGCGACCGACCAACTTTGTGCATTAATTAGAAGAATCTTTCGCTCCTCTTGTTCACTTTTCTAGCCACCAAGTGTGATACCCGATTTCACCATCTCTCCTCCTACATTTACCAGACACTATCTCGTTTCTTCCACTATCTATTATATAACTTTTTGCACACCACCAATTTATATTGTTTCCGCTTAATCTAAAGGAAAATTGTTGTCTGCTTCTTTTCTTTCACAATCGAGAAATCATTCAAAGCAAAATCCCCAATTATATTCTTGCGTACTAACCAACTTTGTAGAATCCACTGACAAATGACATGGTCGTATGACATATCCATCATTCCAACGATAATACACGAAGGAAATGTATTGTAAACTGGAGATAAGCAATGAAAAATGTGTACTACAGGAATTATCGAGCCATATTATCTTTTAGTTGTTACCCTATGGCTTCCTGCCACTCAGTAAAACTGGAACTAAGCTAAAAATCCTGATGTTTAATTCAATTAATTTTTTTTAAAAGTTAGAGTTAAATATTAATATTGCTTTATGAGCATGACATTTGGTTTTGTTGCAGCGCAATGAGCTAAATAATAAATAAGGAAAATTGAGCACTACTTTGATGCGATGAGAGGCTTGCTCTTAAGTTCATGTGCACACCACAATCCTTCAAGTCCAAGTCTCTGGATTTACCTGGATTAACCTGGACACACACCCAGGCAAGTGCACACTAATAATGGAGACGAAATGATGAAATGATCAATTATTCTTGTGGTTTACTACACTCCTCGTGAATGATTTATTAGTGCACTACTCCACACAACACGACCGAAGTTTTCCGTCATCAACGTAATAGTGACAGGAAACTAGGGTACTTTTTCCCTTCCTACATCAGTAGAATTGGGTTGTTGGGTACATTCGTTCGTCCTACCTGGATGAAGGCAAAGATACTCAACTCAGGTAGTCTACGTTTCATTTATCAGCCCAGCCCGTCTATTAGTGTCGGCGCTACCATCAGCTTTCAGGGTCAGTATCATTATGTCTGCTCTGTTGTCTATTTACAATTTACTCCTAAAGTCTGGACGGTGTATCAAGTGACTGCTTCTGGACAGTTCTGTATGGGACTTGACATTGAAGCTTATTATGGAACTTGCATGAAGTTTCTAAAAAAAGAAACAAAATCAGAGTAGCTAATGCATTCTCATCATTCTACCGCTCTACTACTTTCCTGTACAAGCTTGCTGTCTATCAATAAACGAGACGTGTGTCAGAAATTCTGGGTAATGATGATGCCTGGAGGGACTAGACGGAGAAAAGTGAACAGGAAAAAATTCAACCTAATGAACTTACGTAAAATGTGCACCAAGGTAATATACGGTTCTTTAGAATTTTTTTGACACACGCAAACCTATTCAGTTCTTGATATTGACCATGACATTTCCAAATTTGAAATTTTGTTTCTGTGAAAAAAAAAACTTGTTTTGATCTTTTAACAGTAAGTGCACTTTAGTTACAATTCTAATTGAAAACATTCCGATGAAATTGTTAGTTCAAAAATTGAATAAAAAATTCATTTGATTCGAATGAAGGTTGACGTCAAATTCAGGAAATTATTTTTTAAACCAAGGGCAACAGTAGGCCGTCGATGGGGTGTAGCTGCGAGCAACGCTATGATTGCACTTTCAATTTTCTTTTTCTTTTTTTTGTTAAAGTCAACC
Organism: Orchesella cincta; assembly: GCA_001718145.1. Classification (NCBI taxonomy): domain Eukaryota; kingdom Metazoa; phylum Arthropoda; class Collembola; order Entomobryomorpha; family Orchesellidae; genus Orchesella; species Orchesella cincta. Next base: position 73,631 of record LJIJ01000128.1, read on the forward strand.
TGCGAGTGCAGCTTGAGTGTAAAAGTTTACGTTAAGTAGAAGAAAAAACTCCATCAATGAATTCCCGTTTCTTTTCATTGCTTTTACTCTTGTTGAGTCTTCTAAAATGTTGAAGTGACATGTATACTATGCTTTTCAGGGAATTAAACATGCTACCTTGCATACGAATAAATGCCAAGAAAAAAAGAGAGAAAATCTTTTTAAAATGCCTCCAACGATACATACATAAGTGTAGTAGGTTGCTCTCAACATGTAGATAGTTGTATCATCATCATCATCAGTATCATCATCGCCCAGAGAATTTTTTCGTCGTGAAAAGATAAGAGCAGTACTTTATGCACTACTTTCTCCTTCTCACAGTCAGTTGAGTCTACCGTTCCTTAATTTTTTCCTATTTCTAAATGGAAAATTACCTCTTCCATTTGCGTAAATTTTAAGGCTGACGAAAGCACTAGCACTCATTACGTGTTCTCCTTCATTTCTGCTGTGAACATTAACAGGACACAGCCTTACTTTCCACTACATAAGCTAGCAGCTGCTATCAGAGTGTGTATACGAACTAAAGTATAAAATATATACACATCTTCTCTTACTTACTTTGCGAATTGGTCGTTTCCAGTTCTTTTCTTCATATCTCTTGATACTTTAGGACAACATAACGGAAGGGAAGTACACAAGAAACGACTTACTTCACCACCATGTTTTTGTTGCTTTTATTCCTCCTTTTCCATTCTTCCATATTTTCTTGTAGAGTTATAGAGAAGCCAGGCAAGAAAAGAAGTGGAGGAGACAGCGTCTTTTGGGAAATCGAGGTTTTTTCGTAAAAGGAGACTTAAGTAACTAAGGCAGTATACAATACACTTTCTTTCTCTCGATCGATCTCCTCTCATAGTTGCAATAGGCAGCTGGAGTCTCCAACAATTTATAAGTGAAATGCCTATGAAACAACATCTTAAATACATTCAAACCAAAGCAAGGGCGTGTTGAATGAAAATGAAGATAAGTAACAATATGTGTCGGTTTGCTGCATGTATTTATATGCAATTTATTTCAGCTTTTAGGCAAAAAGGCAGACTGACACTGCAGCACCAGAAGCAAAAAAGGAAGCTAGCTAGCACAAAGGAAAGTTCAAGTGGGAGTGGGAAACAATGCGGTGTGTTGTCACTCAAGAATATGGATGTGTGTGTGTGTGCATTGACATTGATTGTTTTACGGAACGACGGTTAGCATCTGCGACAATTTTTTTCTTATATGTTTAACTCGCTTAATGCACTACGTTTGGGTTGGAGCTTCCTTTTTATTTTCAGGATTGCAATTGTGATCTTGATAACAGAGACGAAGAGTGGAATAATATGCAGCCTTAATATTTCTAAGGGCTTTTATATTGTATCCTTATAGACTCCAATTCGTTTTACTCAGAGATGATTTTTTTCTCTCTCTGTTGCTTCCTTGTCAGAGCTCTGTTGCTCTTTGCTCCCTATCCCACTCATTTCTGTTGATGTATTGACCTAATACATAGATTCGAGCTAAAGTATATAAAGACTGTAGTGTAGTGCACACCATGTTTCCATTCAAACTTTCTGTACTATATAATTGTTTATATTGAGAGGTTGGGTTCTACAACTCGGCATACATATTTATGTACATCTTTTTACTGTTCAAGAGAGTGAAGAAAGAGAAAGCGTCTTTCTTTTCTTTTTATTTCTTTGCCTCTGGCATCTCGGGGACTTCCGACTTTTTCTTTTCTATTTCTCTTCCACTCTCTTCCATTTACACGTAAATAGACAAAGTCACTCAGTGTTCAACTTCTTTTTATTTATTTATTTACGTCCCTACAATAATGTATCGATGTATAACCGTAATGTATGTATCCATCCATGCATCAGTGTGCCCGTCTTGTATCAATATTGACCTGGAAATCATGACAAGACAGAGCAATAAATTCATTGACTGCGAGCAGAGACCAGGGGACACACGTTTGTTATGTCCATCTCCTCCACAGAAAGATTCGAGCAATAAGGGACAATAAGAATAATTCGAAAAGATTGTCTTTTCTTCTCTTTCCTCTTGTACAATCTATTTTCTGAAGGATCTGCCAGCAATAAAAATTGCCCCATACGGCAGACCACACAGCAACAACTCAACGTTCCAACACCACTTTCAGATATCTCCAGATCAGTTAGTCACACAGAAGGAACAAAAGGCAGAGCATGAGTAGAATGTTATGTATTTGTGAAAACCACAGAGGCAATAAGATAATATTTGTGAAACCGTTGGCTCTCTCCTCACTCGGCTTTCTCTGCTACTACGAAGAATCAATAATATGAAAGGAATACGAAAAACAAAAACTATGGATGTACTTCTGAGAACGAATTGAATGTAGCACGTACCACTGCGTTGGAGTATCACAGGGAATAGAGTGGAGAGGAACAAATCTAGTGAGTTGAAATGAGGATAATAGATTTTATGTTGTTTTGTTGTCTCCTTCAAGCCATACATTACGATATTACTAGTAATCGCATAAGATGCTCCTTTGATTTCCTTTTCGTCTTCGTTCCCCACTGAAATAACAGACAATGCGATCCAGAAGTTGGAAACTTGGGGATGATGATGATGAAGGTACAAAAATCATTGAATATCTTTTTTGACTTCCATCACGGAATGACATATGTACCTTCCTCAGAAATCATGTAGCTTCTCCATTTTTCCCTTGTTGCTGGAAATAAAGTAATAAATGCAGTAGACAACCAAAGGGAAGAATGAGAGTGATGACCAAATGCACTTTGGACTGTTATTAAGGCACGTTGTATTTGTCACATTATCTTCCAGTCGCGCCCTGACCCTCTTTCCAAATTTCCGTGATGTGATGTGACGTAAAGGCTTCTTATAAAGAAGATCTGACTGAGGATTGACCATAAGTGGTAAATGTTCAGAATCCAATGAAAAAACATCAGAAAATGTAGCCAATTAAGTCGGATGAGAGAAAGACGAAAGAGAGGGGAATCTATGCCGTATTTACTTCACTTTATAACTTCTTTTCAGAGCTGCTCTCCTTAAGCTGATCCCCACCCACTGCTGCAAAGAGCGGAGATAACAGAGTCCATTATCATTGTCTCATCTAAATGCGGATGATGATAGTGCTTAAAAACTTTCTTCTCTCATCCTCCTGCTACCCATAAACCATTCACATTCACTCATATAAGTGTGGTCATGGTTCTATTGTGCTTTATTGTTGAGAGTTGCTACCGGCACCAATGGAAGACTGAAGTATTATTAATGTTTGTTCAATTTAACGTATCCCAAAGTGAATGCGTATAATTCCTACAATTTCGTAGTATACTGATCTAAATGTGGTCTAGTATGGTGGTTGTTGTTGCTAATGGCGGTGAAGGAGAGATGTTTCTCTGCAATAGATGTAATTTATGGGGTGGCCTGATAAGAATCTTCAAACCGTAAAAATTCGTGATGTCTCTCAGCATTGAATTACTAGCTTCCTTTCTCATCCCGAGCAAAAATTAAAGCTGTATACATTCTCCTTGCTTCGTTTCGTTCCATATTGCAGAAGAAAGTATAACAAAGCGTCCACTCAAACTGTTCCAATAACTGCCTACATTTGACGCGGTCCAAGTCCCTCAAGGAATGTATTTAAATTTATCTTCATTCTCAAGGAAAAAAAGTGCCGATTAAGGGGTACGCACTGAAAACAAGAAGCGTTTGAATGTAGTTAAACCATTTTGTCGTGGAATGTACATGCTTAAGTTTTATCCACATCACATGGTTGTATGCCAAGCGAGCATGAAATTGATCTTTGCATTTGATAAACAAGGATATACATAGTTTATGGGCTTCGCATAAAAAAAAGTTGGTCTAATGGATACCGTATAAAGTAGGCTTGTTGGTTGACTGGCTGAATGCAATTTTGCTTTCATTGCGTTCCTCCCTCCTTTTTTACATCCTTCCTATTTATAAATGTAATACGCAATCTTCTCCATGAACCGCATTAATCTTCATCTTGATAAGTAGTGAAGGAAGTATATGTAGATGCGAATTTTTTTTTCACTGCAGCGTAGATTTTATTACAGATATGTTTATAAGTGGATTTGATACACATTGTATTTTATGTGCTTAGCTACTTTCCGTCTTTTGATGTGATAAGCAGAGTTGATACTTTTTGTGTGTATATTTTTAGCGAAAAGTTTTAACAGAATTATTATGCAACTGCAGACTCATTTCCTGCTCTGAATTAATGATGAGCAGCCCCTATGTAATATTTTCTAGTCCCTGAAGTACCCGATACATAAATATGAGCATCTGCGTATACACATATAGGCACATCTTTAGTTTATTGGGAGGCTTACATAATATGGTTTCAAAACACATAACAAACATACACCTCATGTGCAAACGGAAAATCCTACTCCTTCTCATCTTCTTTTGGCTCGGCTTAGAGGATTTATGTAGTTTTACCAGAGCTCTCCTGTCATTCTCTTGCATCGTCAAACAGGGCGTATGGATGCAATATTACAAGCCGAAGCCGGCTGCACCAAATGATTTTCTCCATTCCAAGAAGATATGCGATTTTGCTACCGTTTTCATCTCCATTTTCCGCACGACAACAATAACCGGTGGAGGAACATAAAGTACATTAGAAAGAGCCCGTGAAAGAACAACGAGCCACTTTTACGCTTGTTTAATTCTCACAGATGCACAATGCACTGCAGTGAAAGCTCATTTTCGTGGAAAACCAGAAATTTGTGAGTGCAACAAAAATGCAATCTTTCACGCTGGATGGCCAAGTCCCTTTTTATCACGAGAAGGAACAGGAGCAGCTGAAACATTTCCTGCTTATATACTAATGCTCATTCAGCACAATACGAAAACTTTGTTTTAGCACTTCTTCTCCATTTCTCGGTATTTCTATATTGTTCCAAGTAAAACAAAAAGGAAAGATTTTTTTCTTCCCCCTTTTTAAACTTTGGTTCGCCAACCTTTTAATTCTTGGAATATATTATTACGGGTTTTCTAACACAGATGCACATTACTCCAAGACAGAGCATATGAGAGGGGGAAAATGTATTTCCAGAGAAGAAGGTAGAGGTGGTGGTGATATAGTGTACAGTGTACCTTTTTCTGTGTGAGCAGTCAAGAGAAAGAGAAACTACTAATGAGTTTCCCGAGTATCTTTGTTGCTTTCTATTTTTTCGAGAAATATATGTACATACATTACATTACTCACATGCGCTAGCCACTATATTGCTCTAGGTATTCTTTGTCCAACATCAACACAGAAAGGTAGAATGATTCCCATCATTGTTGAGAGTCTCAAGTCTCAACTAGCCTCACTAACTATATGTATAGTGGCTTCCTTTTTGCCTTACTCTACGTAAGCCAACCATGTACAAATTACCATTTCTTCGTCGGTAACAGCTTTGAAAAAAGAGAGAAAAGGTAAAGGAGAGAGAGAGGGATTATTGTTCAGAGTGTGGTTTTTCCTTATCATCTTTTCCTCTTCCTTTTATGCTCCTGAAACCAAGTACCGATCCTGAAAACTGGTTGGTAGAATGAGCAAGTGTGGAGGAAAACGAGGAAGAAAAAAGGGAAGAGATGAAAAACGGACTCTTTAATATTCTCTGGCGGTCCAACTCCATGTTTGTGCTCACTTCAACTCTTCTCAGAAATTCTTCTTACTTCAAGTATCTCTGGATTGAGCACATGGAGACGAAAAAAAGTGAAAGTGGGCTTTACATAAGTACAGCTATAGCACAACCAACCACTGTTTCTTTCACGAATGAACAATCCATGTACATTACTTATGTGTGTTGCTTTTTGCCTCCACATTAGTACACACAAACGCAGACGTGCATACATGCATGAATATATACACAGATATAGTTATAGATGGATCTGTGTACAGATCTGTACACGCTTTTGGTAATTTCGCCACTTGAGTCAAGGATAGCAAACCGAGTTTGCTTTTGCCTTGTCGATATAAAGAAACGGGTAGGTACGTTGCGTAATTTTACATTACTTATTCCTTTGCTAAACCCATTATTTACTTACCATATATTCAACCTCGGGATTAGAAACATGTATGAAGTTCTCGCATTTTATACATATCTTTTTGAGCTCCACAAAGAACACCCGTAAAAAGCTACTTTCCTCTCTGGTGGACCATAACTTTTGGATGAAGCTAGGAAGATATGTATTGGCCCGTCCATCCATATTGACTGTCTGACCACCCCCATCAATTATGCTTCTGGACGATTATCGTGTGGGAGATCTTACAATATGTTAGTAGGTTGTCTTGTTCGGTTTCCTTGTTAGAATTTGTTTGTAGTAGAAAGTGGAAAGAAAATCAAAAGAAAAATATAGTCATCATCACGTGTGTACATACATATATACATAGACTAGTGGTGGTTGGGAGGGCAATGAAAGATTTAATATGATGTGGAAAAGCAGAAAGGGTTATACTGAAAGTCTTCTTTATGCGAACTATACCTACTTATAGGAGTGTGTTCATGCTCGTTTGTATTTCACAAGAGAAAGTTTGATGGTGGTTGGTTGTGTAGTGAGTTATGCTTGAGACGGAGTAGTAAAATATCCTATCTTACGAAAACTGAGTAGAAAATCTATACTCTTGGCAAAGTATAGGACAATGCCTGAATGCTCTATGGATACAGATATAGTGTACATCTCGCATCATTGTGCTGCAATCCAGATGGAATATGAATGATTTTATGCATCATAGTACTATTACTTGGAGAAGCAGCAGGATTCATTCACTCACTCAGAGCAATTTCCCCTTTTTCTTCGTTCTCCAAATTAATTTCATCCGATTTGATCAGAATTCAGGAAGAGATTTAATGTTCCCTTGATTTCACGATTCACTTCGGTTATGTATATATGTTTCTCCATTTTATGCGCTGGAGGAGCTTCTTTTTAAGATATTACTTTCTGTCTTCTCCTTCCTCTCAACATGCATTTTCTTTGTAAAATTCCAAAGTAGGGGAAATGGGCAGCTCGTAATGGAAAAGGCACAATTATTTCGAGGCCAAAATATGAGTTACGTTCTCTATAAAGTCATTTAGATATGCAAACGTTGACTGCCCTGATTGCATCTGATTTATAAAGTTATTAAACCCCTTCAAATAGGTCCTCCATGTCAAAAAATTTCACCCCAAACAATTTATGCAGTTTACCTGCAAGCACTATAAGAATAGCTACGGGGGCCCATAATGATTAAGTGCTTACGTGCGTACCTCCACTTTCAAAGTGTATCTTTATACTGTTGACTTGCATAAAATTAGATTTTATCTCAACTTGGATAATTCATGTTTTCTCCCAACTGCTTTTCACTTCCCACCGCACAAATTGCGAGTTGTTCGTACTTACGCATGTACATGTGCAAATAAAAGAATTTGAGGGAAACTGGAATGTGCTCCTTGTTTGCTTGGAGTTGATCAAATGTTTGCAATTCAAAACTGTGAAATTCTGCGTAAGTAACAAAAACCTCAAAGTCAAGCTCCAGATCAGCATTACTACACACGCCTTAATATGATTAAATGGAACTTACTCACGTTTCACTTGCTGCCCATTACTCAACAGAAAGAAAGCAGCAGCAACCGAGGTTTTGTGTAATGAAAACCAAAGCAGAGTAATAAGTCTAACATTTCTCGGAGCTGGAGGTTTTTTTTTCTGGTTTCAAACGTAGAAACAAATCCGTATTTTGTTTGTTTTTCTGGAATGGCTTTAATAAACAATGGAATACCAAAAGTAAAGAACGTGTTGTGTGTGACTACTAGCTCATTCCAGCTGTTCTCCACTTTCCTGAGTAACATGAGAAACAAAGAAGCAGACTTGTAATTTAGTTACCATGTAATTACTTTTGAGAAAAACAACAATTTCCTGTTTTTTTCAAAAGGATACAGTCAAGTGCGTCAGTTGCTATTTTGTCGTGTTGTCTCCGATTTCTCTTCAAACAAACAACTGGAACTGGAATTTGTAATCCAAACGCCTCTTGTCTTTCAAAAAGACAAAGACAGTTGAAAAGCTTCAGAAAATTGCTGGATTTTTTTCGTTGTTAGATTTCCATATCAGATTACGCACTAGGTATTGTTTTATGTATTAATTTAAGTTACCTGGCATGGCATTCCGTTATAATGCAATTAACAGCATACATACCCTAATATAACAACAATATTACAACCAAGTTGAGACGAAGTTCAACTAGAAGCTTAAACTAGAATTATCATATAATATGCTCGTTGACAAAGTGAGGAGGAGGTTTTAATTTTTTGATAACTGACTATCGCGGAAGTGAAGAAGAAAACTTGGTTGTCAATATTTTCACTGCCTTCATCACATCAGCGATTGTAACTATCGTAGAAGAGTAGGATTGGAATGCATGCGATATTATGTTTGCTATCGTACACATCTATAATTAAAGTGAGTTTGGCGAAGCGCTATGAACTACTCTGGCTCCGTTTAGCCAATTTTCCTCCAATTTCAACTCAACCTCTCCCTCTCAACTTTCCACATGTAATGAAACTTTATTTGTACTCACTTTTCCTGCCTTTAGTTTGTTGTCATCAAACCAAATAAGTACGACAACAAAGTGTGTAGGCACTTGAAGAACAAGGAGTAGGAGGAAAAGGAAAGTAAAAACAATGATCAATATTTTCTCCTTTTAAATACAACATGGAATGTGGAACAAGTAAATATAGATGAATGTATGTATCTACGCGTGTTTCTTCCACGCGAATACTTTGAAAGAAGGGCAGACACACATGTATCCGCAACGGCTTTAATATAAATTTCCTGTTCTCCATCCTCAAGACTGTCCGTGCAAAAATCGTGACAAAACTTATTGGTTTATTAATACCAGTTGTAGAAAACACGATTGAGAGGACGATACATATTGTATTGGGTTTTAGATAACATATATTTTGGCTTTGCAACTACTCCTATCAGGAATTGAAGTGGAAAAAAGCAGGGAGGAAAGGTGAAAAACTTTTTTCTTCAACGAGGAGGGAAAAAGAAAAGAAAAAACTCCTTATATTGATTTCCTTCTTTGGACAAAAGTTGTTCAAGTGGAAGACGACCTTTTGTAAAAGGACTCGTTTGTTCTCTTGTTATTAAACAAGGATTTCTCTTTCTTCTCACTACTCAGCCAAGCCTTACTGTATAGTCGCAAGCTACATGCTTACCTTTACAATTTCGTTCTCTTGTAAATACAACAATGGGCATACCTGCCTTCCTAATATATTGCTCAATAAAAAGAAATATAGAGGAAATAAAACACGGTCATGTATAATAAGATTATTAGTACTTTCTGACTGAATTTCGTCCAAGGGTCTGGTCAGAACCAAATATTTTGGAGCAAGGCAAATAAAAAACTCTGCAGGATTGTCTGAACATGCTTTTACTTGGGAGTACAAACACACAAACTAAATATCAGTCGGAGATACATACGCCTTGTCAGTTATACTACGAGATGTTGACTCACTCAAAACTAATCCATTGGTTTTTGGGAGATACATCTACAGACATCGTATAGATTACATATCATTCACGCTTTTACGAGTTGCTAGCTATTTATTATCAGAGAACTTGGTTGGGTAGCCCTGCCCCGTGTATTTTTTTCGTGATAAAATTTTATTATCAAATAATCAGCGTGGAGAAAGTATAAATGTAAACAAACCAAAGAATACTCATACATCGGATAGTGAACGTGGGCATGATGACCAATGTGCATGTATATATATGTATGTATGCATTCATATCTAGCACCTCTGATGAACCTATTATTATGACGAAAGAAAAGTTTGTGTTATACAGCTTATTACTTGAGCAAGCTACGGTCATATCACACAAGTTTTGCTACTACCTGCAGTGCAAGCCTGAGGGAAATGACATATCTCTTAATCACTCTGGATTATTCTTAAGCTCAAAAGACAGTTTATATTTCATTGTAACTTTCTTCTTTATTTACCCTTCGTTAAAGTTAAACTAACTTTCTCTCAAAGCCAAAGCCAACCCACAGAAGGTAGTTGGTTGAGCCAGGCAGTAGTAAAAGGTCGACGGTGAGGAATACTATATTCTAGAGAAAGAGTGACCATAAGCTTCATTATTTATGGTGGAGTTTGACTATGTTCCATCATTCTAGAAACAAAAGGTTAGTTCACTCTTGGCTTTCCACGAAGGCATTTACTAGTCGCGAGAGAAATTGACGCTCAAGTTTTGTTGGGTATGTACATAGCTAAGTGGTTAAATTATACTTGAATGTGACTGACGACGTTTTCTGGCGTTTGGTTAATTATGTACTTAAGATCTTTGAGGACAAGAATTTGCGTTCGGGTCATGCCGTGCTGTCGCATCTAAATCAGTATTTCCGTCACGTCACATCACTCTCTTGTATATAGTTACATGATGCATAATGTTGTGTTTTTCAAGAAACTGGTGATGACTATGTTGTTTTATTTCGCTCGTTTTTACGTCTTCTGTAAATTAGGGTTTGGCGGATTGAGTACACAAGTATGTGGAATGGTCACGGTGTTCGTACGTTGCGACAAGAGGTAAACGTCCCAATTCTATGTTGGTATTCTACTCTCATATTCAGGTACAAAGTAACATACGTTGATGTTGAGGTGCCACATGCTATGTTCGGAAAATGCTTCCTTGAACCATCTCACGATAGAGCGCGTTGTCTCTGAAGTGCGCAAGATGAGTATGTGGTCGCTGGCGTTGTTGCTCATGAATAGTATTGGGCATGTCACTGGTTTTTACGTTTTTCATTATGTAAGGTATTTTAATTTTGTTGTTGTGCTTGTTAACTCAAAGCCTATTTGGTTTCTTTACTATAAGGATCTGAAATAGTATAAATGTCTATTAGTGCGGATGGTATGTAGCTGTTATGTTGTGGTGTGTCCCAAGTTCATGTTTTGAGGAGCTTTTTTCTATAGGTTTGGTGCTTTTAGGGCCGACCGTTCCTCATAGTGTTATTAGTTCTATTCATTCTTCTCTTCGGATATCTAAAATTTATAAACCGTGGCGGTTTATGTCAAATCAACATCACGGACAAGCAGGAGAAGTATAGTAAGTCTGACTGAACAAGTGAGCAGAGCACTTGTCAAAATCAATACTTTAAAAGGGATAATAAGTGAATAAAACATTCATATATGCTTGTATTATTATATTTCTGAATAACGTGTTGATTATTTTACTGAAACTCATTCTTAGCTCTCGTTCCATCGCCAGTGTGCTGATTAATAATTTCGGATTGTTATTTTGGATCGTTCTTTTTATTCTGTTGTTATTTTTCATAAAGTTGCAAAGATAGATTTCTCGGTGGAATGTCCAATTCGTGACATTTTGGTAAGCATATACTGTTTTACGAGTGAGCGTGCATACGATACCAAGGATCGGTGTTGTTCTGCTAACTTCAAAGGTCTGAATAAGGTAATGGTTTATGGTGCTCATGTGTACATTTCTAAAAAGTTACTGTTGTAGAGGTTCTTCTTAACTGAAATTTACTTATTTCGTCTGAGTGACGGATGATGATGATGACAACGAAGAATGGTTATTGCAGTCACGTGCTATTTTGGCAAAGCTCATACCGTTTTTGTGTACACAGCCACGCCAGGCAAGGGAGAGGATAAGAAGGAATCATGTGAAATGAAAACAAATACTAATGAATATACATGGAAGCAAGTGTGTATGATACTAGGTTCCACGAAGAGATGAGAAGAGTGTATACCTGCTTGAGTGAGTGAGAATTTATCGAGTGGTACTCCAAAACGCGGTGCTTTCCATTTCTCTTTCAAAAGCAAAGTGCAGCCAGAGCCCAGCTTAGTAGCAATAGCATTATAATATGAAGCTCTCTCTCTCTCCACCTGCTTTTACCAGTCTGGATTTTGAGAGAGTTTCGTCTTCACATTTCCATTTCATACCGTGCCACAACATGGACTAGTGTACACATTCACATCCAACTATTATCGCAAGTCTCAAATTAGCAGAGGGAATGAAATGCAATATTTTATGCTGGATATTATGCATGCATACATGGAACCAGGCGTTTTCCAGTTCGGTCGAAGGAAGCAGAGCTATGCAACGAGAGCACAAGGCTAAGTAAGTAGGCAAGGGATATTTGCGTTGTGGGAGTTGATTTGTTAGTTTTAGGGTTGTGTGGTATTGTGTTATAGAAGTGTAAATTCCTGTCGGGCTCTCGCACGATCCGTTGTTTTACCTTTACCTTGTTGGGCTCATCGAAGCCGTACAAGGGAAATGCTATCAACGACTGTGCGTGCCCAGCCTAGCCCACATAGTTAGTTGGTGTGGAGTAGGCCTTTGGCAATAAAATGAGAAGTTTGCGTATGTAGAATCAAGTGATAACCAGTGAAAGCTCACGATGAAAATACGCGTAGCTGGTGTCTTATATCTTGGCATTCGTGCCACATGTAAAATGGATTCCGTATGCAAAGCGAATAGTTCGGGCCCTTACTGTTAGCTAAGTTTGGTGGTTGTCCTGGCACAAAATGTGTTTGATTTGAGACTGCACTATATGAAATCGATTATCGACATCTTACTCAATTTCCCGATGCTATAATCAGCTAGCGATCTCAAAGTTGCTTCATACTTCATGTCGAACATAATATGCATTTTGTTTCCCAAACTCAACTCGCAACAATCAGCCAAGTCAAAAGTCAATGAGAAGGATGTACGTCTGGCTTCTATGGAAAATCAATCAGCTTGTTTGATACAAAACACTAATAGCAGAATCGCACCGTCATCAGCAGTGAATAATAAAACACCGTATTTCAACTTGCAACAGAGGTCTACATAAAATCGGAAGACTTGATGACATTTCACCGTATCATCGAGAGTGAAATCAGAATGCAAAGTGGTTTGGTTTTGTTCCTTGCGATATGAAGCAGTCGTCATCATCCGATTTACAATTTGAGCTCTGGCTTTGCCTTGCAGCCAAATTTTGTAAGCTTTTCCACTCTCTCAACCCAACACAAACGGCTACCATTCAAAATGCTGATGAATGAAATGAATTTTAGAACTGATCGTCGTCTGTGCATTGTGCACACAAATTCACTAACACTTCCCCCGTAACATTCACCAGCGTAAGTAACGTATCGTATTTAAAAAGCTGTTGTGTGAGAGAGCGCATACATTTCATAAGTATATTGAGGATTTATTGCGCAACGTTACTTGGGTATTAGGAGCATGTTTTAATAACAAAATGTTAGCTGTTTAGATACATGTCTATTGGAGCGTCTATTGAGTAATGGATATTGTACTCACCGTATTTGATTGATATTTCTTTCTGACAAACGACATCACAGGCAACCTTCTTACTCCTGGGAAGAACTTGTGAATAGAAGGAGTTTCTTTAAAACCTAAATGGCTCTAGCACAGCAGTAAACACATATATAAGTGTATGTACATGGACGAAGCACATTACAAAAGCTCCTCTTGTACTTTCGAATCTGATTTCATGTAACACTCTCCAAATCTACATGATTACTGCGTGTGTGCTTTCAAATTCAATTCACTTGAAGCGTTTTTGCTCATGGCTCGTGTTGTTTTTGATAAGATTATTACTCCACCACAACAGCTAGTAGAAGTAGTAGTTCCACTGGAATCCCAGGCAAAAAAACACCAGTGCTGGTTTTGGGTGTTTCTTTTTTGACCCTGCTACTCCCGTGTTGACTGACTGATTGTATGTTGTTCCAAGCGCGTAGGATGAGAGACAGAAAGGGTGAAGGTGAAATGAAATGTGAGCTGAGAGAAAAATAAATGAAATGATTCTCCTCAGTTGTTCGTACCTCTTCTAATTTTTAATTACGCCTTGCAAAATAAACATTAGGAGTGTGTGTAAGGGAGGGAGCATTTTCCTTATAAAGATTTTTTAATTTCATATGAAAATGTGTTTTAAGTGAGTGAGCAACATAATCTATAAAAAAGTTGGGAACTAACTACCAACATAGTTGGGAATAGTAATAAAATGTTTTTTTTTATCTTGGAGTTCAGATTGCGTAATATGGAAAAGCACTTGGGTTTGAGCTGCTGGGTAATATTATGTAGGAATGTGGTATGCTGCTGTGATACCTGCTGGTTTGAGAATTTTTTTTTTCACTTCACATTAGCAGCGTTACGCTAAAAGACTGCGTTTACACATAATGTTGAGTCTTGTGACTAAAAGTAATTATGCAATATTAACATGCAAAAACGCTGGGCACGGTGCGAGAATGCCATAAGTCAATTTAAGCACTTAAAATTTTCATTTCTGTCCGTCCTTATTATTTTAAACCATAAATATTTACCTTTTCAAGGGAACGCGTAGCTGGGGAGAGAAAGTGAAATTGGTATAAAGGAAATGTCAAATTTTTGTTATCATGAAAATGGTGCCGTATCAAAATGACTTGAAGTCAGGTGAAATATTAAAATTACAATGGCCTTCTCCAGAGAGTGAAGCAAATAATATGCGAGCATTGTAATGAAAACACCATACTATTAAGCATGATTTTTCGTAGCAGCTGCCACATATTTCGGTTTTTATGCAGTTGGAGGAAACAAAAATGGGAAATTTTTCATTATAATCATGAAGCAGAATCAATATTGTGCAGAAAGTGTAATGAATACAGTGCACCAGTCCTTGTCGTGTTGCTAGCTCACCTCCATCCAATATTGAATTGAGGCTGCCACCACCAACATGAAAGGAAGTATTAAGACAAACACGTTAAAAATTCTACGTATGTAATATTGGGATTTCGATCTTTGCTATCTAAATGAGTCCTCTGTAGTTCTAAGCAGAGTATATTCATGCATGCCATTGTGCATTTAATCAGGAATGAAGTAGGTCGACAAAAGTTCATTGAACAGGAAATGTTGAGACATACTAATAATCATAATAATTCTACAGTGTTTCACCATGTGTATATGAGCTATGTATTGTATGCATGTTTCTCTCAATTTTGGATATCATACCACCACAAAATTAACATGCAACGAGCGAGCAATGTCGAGTTTCAACTTACGACTGTACAAAAAACTAAATATGCAATAGGAGCTGACACCACACTTCTACCGGAGTTTTGGGTGCAGCAGCGGCACTCTCAATCTACAATGCACCATTGCTACATGTTTAAATTTAGAAGGAAAGGTGAAAGTTGTCATGTGACTAACAATGCGGTGAGTGGTGTAATGCATACCAAGAAAAAGGGTGTATGTACTCATGCAATTATTATCACAAGTGTTCTGCCAGTAGCATTAGAAGTTGGAAAAGGCATGTTGATAAATTCTTGGTAGCAATCATCAATTGCTCATCTGTGTCTTTAGGTAACCCTGTTTGAAAAGCCAAAGCCACGCTCATATTTGACCTGATACTTCATTACGGGCTAATCATGTAATCCAATAATTTTCTTGGTTTCACGAGTTCTGCACGAGAGACAAACATCATCATCATTGCATTCTTCATGGAAAGGAGAGAAAACTATTAAGTGCAATATTTTCAACCCTTTTTGTTTCTTTGTATTAGACCCGTGTTCCAGGTAGCGGCACGAAAGATTTCTTGGAAAATGACTTTCTCATGTTGAAGGGCAATTGAGTATGTTCAGAATGGGCTTTCTCCGGACCCAACGTAAATGTGATTTATTCTGTGTATTTCACATCATCAGTAGTGCTTGTGACAGCCAAGCCAAGACCTTTGTACTACGAAGCAACCAATTCCTGTAGACTCAGAGTTCGTACCTACATAGTTTGGTTGGAGTGGAGGTGCGGAGCGTAACCGTAAAACCGATTGATACACGTAATTCCAAGAATTTCTCAAGATAGACAAAAGAAACTCATGTTTTTTGCGGAGTCACGTACAAAACATGCATTGTGTGTTCAGCAGATGCACATGATATCCTGGTATTACCAAACAATATGAAATGGGAAGCAGTAAAAGAAGAAAATGGTACAAGAACGAAACGAATGATTATATTGTTTAGAGCGGTGTATTTACGCTGTACAGCTACAACTTGTCATTCCTTACCACTTTCCTCTGCTCTTTCTCTTCAGGAATGATATGTAAGAACGTGAAAAACTTACACAAGTCCGCACAAGGTTGTAAGAAAATCCTTATTGGAGAAAAAGGAAGACGAAATTTTCGTGCAAAACGAAAACGAGCTGGAATGTGCTGTGTTCTAGCTGCGTTCATCTGAGCTAGCGTCTTCTTCATTCTTGTTACATTCTTCGGAACTAGTAAGTGTGTCCTTCTAAAAAAACAGGAAAGTGAATGGACATTTCTTATAAAAAAGGATAAATAAGTATATCTAGGGATTCCAAGTTTAGAAACGTGGAGAAGCAAATAGAGCGAGCAATTTCAAGCCAGAGCAGGCTCCACAGCTTATTTTTTGGTATGACCACAGAATATACAGTGGAAATAAAAAGCTTTACACTTTCTCCAGTACCGTCGTTCACCTTAAAATGACCATTGCTTGTAGTGTACTCGCGTAAGCACAAATTTCCCATTCTGCTCTCGATATCACAGTATACTTCCTGTTGTTGCTACAGGTTTTCTTTGCGACTTGCTTTGAAACATTCATTTATTATTTATACTTATTTTGCTTTGCTAAAAAGAAGCCGAGCACCATCCGTTTTTTTCTGTGTAAAAACAACAGCACAAATAACATATTCCTAAATGGTTCAGGCCGAGAGTTTGCATACACCAGGAAATGAAAGTAGATAGGAAGAAAACACATTGAGAACAAGGAAGTATCTTGTTTGACTTGCTGTTTTTTTCTTCTTCCAATCTGTTTACTATCATGCCCATTTACATTATCGTGTAAACGGCTTGCATAGATGGATGGATGTCTTACTGCTTGGCCCACGTGGAATTGACTACTTTTAAACTTTTACTCATTGTGCCTACCTTAAGTGCATCCATATAACAAATCCAATATGAGAAAGTCAATTCATTCCTTCACTTTCGGTTCATTTTTATTACAAGAAGGCACCACTAAACTCCTAACCTTTATACTTACAAGGATGTATCCACTCCCAGATTTTTTATTTAAATTTTCTTCCTCTTCCTTCTTCCAAAAAGGAAAATGAGAGTGAAGCAAATCTCCAAGGGAATTGTTACATAGGAGAAAAACGCGCAAAGCTATACGGAAGGCTCTCATCTCATCTCACATGTCCTTTTGAAAAAGCTCTGGCTGCATGCAACCATGCATGCATGCATCATGCAAGCCAGAATAATAAATGTAAGTCAACATGTTCAAATCCAGAAGACAACGTCATATATTTTGTAGTGGAGTTGGCCATCCTTCAGAGGAGGAGAGGGAGACGGTTGATGTTGATAGCAATGTATTATGTATTGCTGATGCGATGTGCTGTGATGTAATAGCACTTCCTCCGAATGAAAGTGGATACGTACATTTAAGGGATTGATATTAAAAACAATGAGAGTTGTTGAAATGTCTCGTTTTTATGCTATCATATAATACCGAAATGAAAACGAGAAAAATCATGCATTCCATCCAAGCTCTTTCGTTTTGGAGTCGAGTCCTACATTTTACTCTCAACTCATCATTCCATATATACACTCTGTTCAGTTCGTCATCGCGTCTCACTCACACGAGTCATTTTGAAAGACGAGTAGTCATGGTTTGTAATATGCTGCTCACTCACATCCAAAACCATGCTAACACGGGAAAATAGAAGAAACCATTTTTATGTTTTGTACATTTTAAGCTACATAATGTGTGTATGTGTGGCCCAGATATCATGGAGGTAAAAGCACGGCAATATTGGTCCTTGGAGAACTTGCAAAGTCATTCCATCAGTGGTGGAAAGTGAGCAGAGGATCGCATGCGGATGTAGTCAGCTTTGCGTACAATTTGTACTATCGTGGCGGTGGTGTAAGAAAATAGAGACTCTCTGACGAAAGTGGAGCATCAGCTCAACTGAAGTAAATGACAGGCGAGAGAGAAAGTGAGAGAGGAAAGAGAAATACATGCATAACTTTGGCGCATCCATTATATATTACATTACACAAATAATATGGGCTAGGATGAAAAGGAGAAAACGCTTTCATTATTGCACAACTCAACTCCATTTAGAGACAAGTGGAGAAAATTAAATAAATATGTACAGTCATATGTAAAAAGCATGCTTTTGCATTAAATTCCACGCATTTTGTCTTCCATCCTTTTTACAACTTGCTCCAAAGAGGAAAGACTTGTACATGGTTGTATTTACCCCAGTTGTAAAAATATGATGGCTGGATCAAGTTAATGTTGAAACTCAAGTGGATTTACCAACGTGTTGTTGGGTATGGTTTTTAGAGAAAATGTGTGCTAGTTACATCCTCGTGTTATCTTTGTATGGAATATAAAAGTAAACTTTCATGGTTTGTTTCAGCTCAGCCTTCAGTTAGGTACGAGAGTACTTTTCAAAGTGGTAGACTCCTGCGAAAGTGGAACGAAATGCGATAGTCATAACTAGATACCACCTTAAACCATTTTGATGACAAGACGGAAGT
Organism: Orchesella cincta; assembly: GCA_001718145.1. Classification (NCBI taxonomy): domain Eukaryota; kingdom Metazoa; phylum Arthropoda; class Collembola; order Entomobryomorpha; family Orchesellidae; genus Orchesella; species Orchesella cincta. The sequence continues at coordinate 92,166 of LJIJ01000128.1, forward strand.
AAGAGTAAGGTAACTTAGATGATGGTCTTAAAGTTGGTAAAAACGTGGCGGGAGGAATTCAAATAAAATAAAGATTAACACGGATTTTATTTTAAACAAAAGTATATACTGTACTGGTTTTTACACGGGAGAAGGCTACTGGAAGAAAAATGAAGGAAGGCATTGCAAAAATTGAAATTCATCCTCCGTGTGTTTTCCAAGTTTTGAGTTAGATTGGATTGAAAATTGCGCTAAACATGATACCTAAAGGATGCACCACATTCAACATTTTGTTTAACATATATATTGGATGACGAATTTACATGATAGAAATCAGTAAATTACAAGCAACTCGTCTCCTAAAACAAGGGAATGCAAGTCCATTAAGCTCATTTCAGCCGCCCTCAGCATATCAAGATGTAAATAAAGCACTAAAAAGTCTTTCAACTAATTTGAAGCGTAAACCCATAAATGAATCTAATGTACTGCAGAAATGGGTAGTTTTTTGTTAAAAAATGATCTCATTTCCTCCAACTTTTCCTTGTTGTGTCATGTGATGCGTAGGAAGTTTCTTGGAGTGAAAGCGTCCCTATGCAATAAAATTGCAGTGTGTGTATACCATACAAATAACATTAAGTACTGACGCAAGCCACGTATTACAGAGAGCAATAAATTCATGATGATAATTACAAAACTCTATCGTATCGTAATAAAAATTGACCTTGATCTCTTGCTCTCAATGTGGTACGCCACTTATACGACATCGAGCAATAAATAGGGAACATATTTTAGCCCATTTTCATCAAATGCAGATGAAGCTTATTACAACATGCGCATGTTGATTACGTATGCATGAGCGAGCATTGGTTGTCGAAAATAGTAATATGCGAAAACCTACCTGACCTGTGAGAGCTGCGGCAAACTCACATCACATATTGCTGTATCATGAATTCACCTCTCATTTTCTGACGACGATAATAACTACGTAGTGTATTATGGTGCAGCTCCATTCTTTCCAGAAAAAGACCACACTCCTCTATACATTAGCTCTAATATTATAATGCAAGTGTTAGGTACCCCGACTCCAAAGTAAGACACGACAAAGCAGGTAAAAGGTACGTGACTTCATAAGTCAAGGAGTCAAGCCCTTTGGCGTCACTCAGTTTAATGTTTTCAGCTAAACAAGCTACGAAACAAATACCCTGGCAGGTTTCCACTCTGCTCGCTCTCTTTCTCTCCATTCTATCTCTCTCGTAATAAGTTAAGTTCGTGAGGCAGATTGACTTGTGGTTGCTCTGCGTGAGTGCTCATATTACACTAATTATCCTGCATCAATCTTATTACCACAATATTAAAAGCTCTTTCCAATCAAGTCGTGTTATTATTGTTTACACTGAGCACTTCCACCAAAAAGCCAACCCAATGTCTCGCGGCTCCGCACTACATTATCTAGCTCCAGAGCTGGAAATGCATGCAATTTATTTATGCTCCATGTCTTCATGTATATCCATCCACTTGTTCTTATCTTTGGGCTGATTACGAGTGTGAGAGGGAAAAAGTAATTGTGTAAAGTGGGGCAAGCTCATACAAGCTAAGGAATGGCAACCTACGCTTTGTTTTTTTTGCAGGTGGCATCTGCTTATTAGATGCTTCTTGACAAGTTCTTTTTCTTATAAAGGTAGAAACAGTTGGACAATATACGACTTTGATCACCAATATGTCCTACAAAGGACTTGTTTGCATCGTCATTAAGAGCTTTTTTTACCTATAACATCTAGACACATTTTTCCGTTTGATAAATTGAAAAGAAAAGTAAAAAACAGGCCAGTCCTTAAGTTAGCGCATGACTTCAATGATATATTATGTGGTTGTGACTGACGCATCCGAAATTAAAAATATTGAAACAAAATGCTCCAGGTCAATTAGTGCAAATGCAAAAGAGAAAGTAAATAGGCGTGCAAAAATGTTGCAGAGAAAGCGCCGCGTTCGCCCTCAGAGATGAAAAGTTCAAAGCAAAGCAAACACCATGAGATGATCTTTTTACCTAATTTCACTTAATGTATTCTTGTTTGCTTATACCTCTTCAGTAATACTATCAGTCTCTCTCTTTCCGTTTATATGCCTCCGCCGCCATTTCGGTAATCATGTATTACTTCAAGTGGAAAAAGTTTGCTAGCTTCGAGGAACTTGTATTGTAAACAAGAAATACTAGATACTAACTAAGCTCCCACGTAGGTACACACTTGTGCCATGGTACGATGTACGTACGCCTACGAGTCCAGCTTTACATTTGTAAGTAGGGTTGGGAACTCGGCGAAAGAATGGATTCATGTAGTTAATACGCATTGCGAAATTTAGAGCTGTTCTCCAAGCCATGAAGATGGTACGTGAACTCATGTTCTGAAGAAAACGGAGAGCCAAAAATAAGTCCTTTTCCGTACAAGCCACACGTTTTGATTCTGGTTTCTCGTTGGAACAGGTACTCTGGCTCAATATTATTACCATTACATTTTACGAGAAAGAAACACATCTTTAAAGATTAATCTTAATCTGGGTAGTCTTAACATGGTAGCATGGTTGTATTTACATACAACCCAAATTTGGAGTAGGTATATCTAGATCTACACATCTAAATATATTATGTGGAGACTCACGTTCCTTCGTGGGAATTCGTATTGGCACAAAGACAGTGTATGTAACATGTTTTTGGTAGAAAAACCTGCAACTGTTTATGTACGAGAGGAATCTGGGAAGCGAAAACTAGAAATAAAATGTCAAAGAGAGTTTTTTAAGGAGTGACGATGAACTGTGTTTGACAGTTAAAGTTAAATGCCCGCTTCAAGGAGATGTGACAACTGAAAAAAGGGGAAATGTGTGTGTGCGTCTTTGAAAAGATAGCGAGAAAGTATCAGTTGAATGAAAGAGGAAAAAGCACAAAGTAAGCAGGGAAGTATTTTATGTAGGTAGACTCATTCTTAGGAGAAAAAAGGTCAGCAGTAACACCAAAAATGGTTTCTTCAGCCGCACAAGGCTCCATAGTGGACTTTAGAGGGGCACAGCTGAGCTCATGCAAAATGTCTCTCTCTCACACACTCCAAATACATCCACGTTTCACACAAGAAGGGTATTGAAACGTGAGCTTGCATATAATCCAGTGTAAGTTAAGCGTTAGCATAAAAGGAAAAGGGAGTAGAAATCTTGGAAACGAGAGAAAGAAAAAAATGTGGACCTATCTTGTAAAAAGCAAGTGGCAGAAGAACGTCCATCGATTGGTCTCTAAATCGATTTTCTCGTTTGTTCGCGATTTCTCTCTTCTGCTCTTTCTCCAGCTCGTTTTCTTCTATCATCCATTTCCCCTGAATTTTATTTGCTAAAAAATGTGTGTAACAATTGGTGGAGTTCTTTAGCTCAAAACGCTACGCACCAGACATTAAAAGTATATGGCACACAGAGTAAGCAAGTTCAAATATTGAAAAAATGGGAGTAGGAATGAATGATCCGTGATCCATTTTTACTCAGAAGATTCCGGTGTGAAAATGAGTAAGAGATTTGTACAGCTTCTGTTCACTTTGCGATATGTTTTTTCGGATGAACTCAAATTAAGTATTTCTTCAAATATTTTGTTCTTCAAGGTCAAAGTTCGATCTGCCCGACGATGTAACTTATAGTCTTCATACACTTAGGTGAAAAAAGTATACATGTAAAACGATTCCAAAATATTTAAGTATGCTTTTCCATGAAATGGATTTAAATACGTAAAAAGGCAAAAGTATATATGGCTACTGAAAATATGAAAAGTTTGAGGAGTTTTTGAGTGTGCAACGCCGTAAGAACTTTCTTTATGTTTTGACTGCATTTGAAATATTTATTTTGCGCAACACAAAAGATTTAACAGTCGTTAAGAAATCATCGTTTTTGTTTTATAATATGGCTTCGTACATCAAACATTAATCATTTTGATGCTTGCAAAATGCATGCAAAAATAAGAAAAAGCTATTTATATCAGTTTTCACACTGACCCACACCTGTTTGTCCCTTTGGCCCGATAAAATTCTTATGTTTTTGTAATAATATAATTCGACAGTTGAAAGCTCGAAAGCAAATAAACGATTACTGTACGGTTGGAATCCCATTATTTATATTATTACATAAACAGCGAGTAGATTAAAGGAATTCGGGCTTCAAGACAATGTGCTACTTCAAAATCAAATATATGAATGAAAAAGAAGGGGAAAACACAACGATAAAAAACAGTTTTAAGCTTCCTCATACGGCAAGAAAGTATAACATAAGAAAACGTGTTCTCCGTATGTCTTGTGTCTTATCTTTGGTAACTTTAAAATGCAAACCTTGAGCAACAGTATTGGATAAAAGAAAGAGAAAAGGAAAACGACCATATTATCAAAATGACAAAATTCGGATAACTTGAATAAAGTGCAGTCCTAAAGACCGCACTAAATCAATTTTCTTCAAACGGTAAATTTTACACATGAGGAGTTTCTGAAGGTTTCTTTCTCTTTGTTAAAATGCATTTGCAACACAGGCCAAAAAATGCTTCCATCTCATTGACTGCTTTTTCATAAGCATAATATATTCAACCGCATATCCATAAACCTTTATTTATTTATACTTAGAAATATGCGTTGACGGAATAAAAGCAACATCAAAAGTTCTTTTGTAAATATATATATCATTCAAGTGAAAGCAAGACGCAAAATTGGAAAATATACCGCATTTCGGACTTTCCTACTTGTATTTTCCTTTGTAAAATTCCTGTATTATCGCCACAACTGCCTTTTTATGTATGTGAAAGAGAAGGTCAGATAAGGACAAAAAAATTGTAGTGGTCTAATAAAACATGACCATTCTAATAAAAGCAGTTTGTGGTGGCTGGTATCTATCACTCGGTTTATTTCTGTGAGCTTGCTCTCCTTTCGGACAACGGTAAATAATAGATGATGCGTGTATGTAGGTATCCATATGTTATGTGATGTGTTGTTAAAGGCTATTTCTGCAAAAAGCTAAAAATGGCTCAGTGACAACTCGAGGCCATATCAGTTCTAAAAATTACACTTGTCAAACTTATCCCAGATAAGTGATATATATGTATCCAAACTACACATTTTCAAACGAAAAAAACGGACTGGATTTTCTTTCTTGCGTCATTCAAACTTGTAACATCCTATCATCACCACACGCCCAGTAGTAAAAAAGACAACAAGTCGTAAGAAAAGGGAGAAAGAGAAAAGGAAGGATCACTAGAAATAATTCGATTTTATGGAAGCCACCCCAAACCGAGCAACCATCGCTTATGAATGGCAAATGAAATAGTTTATGGTTTGGTTTTTCTATGGCATTTTTAGAATCAATATAAGTCACAGGAAAAATTAAAACTTACTACTGACTCGGACCATAAAAATACCCTTGACTGGTTTTAGTTTCCCATTTAAGCCATGTAGGTATTTCCATCATCGTCATCAGCGTTATGAATGATTTGCCATCATAACAACACACGGAAAACATTTATATACTTGCCCTTTCCTTGCCTATACCCTTCTGCTGTAGAGTTCCACAAGCGCAAAATCTTTTAGAAGCAATCATTGGCTTTTGGCAGTAATTTTATTTTATGTGCGTTGATGCTCATTTCAAGTCCGACAGTTTTATTTTATTTATTTTGAGCGAAAAAAAGCACACAAGTTGTTTTATGTGGCAGGAAGGAGGAAGGAAATGTCAGGGTGTGACTGGTCGTTTGGTAGTAAAAACGGGAAAAGAAAAGGTGCACTTTAGATGGATACTTTTTTTTGTGTGAAGCATTATTTTCCGGTGAAAGTGTAGTATAGAGACTATAAAAAATAAAATAATATACATTCCAGGTTTCACTTGTTTTCTTTGTGGTGCTCTCTCCACAACAAGTCCGGGAGCAAAAGAGAGGAGGAGTAGGAGGTGGTAGAGAGAAAGCAGTGGAGAAACTGTCTTCAAAAACTCTTCTCCATTTCTTCTGCTAATCTATTATACATCTAGTACATTATGACAGAGCTCATAGCAGTAGCGGTAATGCTGGCACTGCACACTTCACTACTACATAACTTCTTGCAGGCTGCAGTGCAGAAAAAAGGTTTAGCTCAACTCCTTTTTACACAGACAGTTTACGTTGCAGTGGAGTATTATTATGGTCCACATGCGTACTCATAAAAACTTTAATGCTCGAAATTATTTGCACCAACAACCGCCATGTAATGCAAACGTACGGTTGGTTCTGCCTCCGCGATGTGGAGTGAAAGGAAGGAAAATTGGAAGATTTTATCGACACTTTCATATCCATCAGTAGTAGTGGAGCAATGTTGTTTTGTGGCTGTCATATAATGTGTGCAAGAGAGAGAGGAGCAAGCACAAACATTAGATATGAGTAACTATCTCCCTCCCTATATCATCCTTTTTTATATCAAAAGAAAGCAATGAAAATGGAGTTGTTAGTTTGAACAGCGGTAAAGAACACTGAGAGGGAGAATGGAATAACAAGGGAGATACATAGATATGCAGTTTAGCAGAGGAAAAATAACAAGATTTTATACACGCTAAAATAGATGAGCACAACGGAGTAGTACAGTGTTGTTGATCGCAAGTGCAAAAACTCATTTTCCTTGTTCGTCATGAGAGATAGTTTTTAGTGTGGTGCGTGCCACCTTAGCCAACCCATACCAGCAAGTTAGTGCATGACTACAACATGCACATCATCATCACGTCAAGTTTTATTTTCGACACTGGTTACCTAATACATATCTACATATGCATGATGCACACAAATTTCAAACTGTTTTCATATGCTTCAACTTTGTATTTGTATTCTTCTCCATCAACCATGCTCCTTGCCTCCGGTATTTATTGTAAAAGTGGGAAAGTTAACAAGGAAATGAGGGATAGAAGAAAAAAGATACAAAAACTTTCTTCCTCATCCTTCTCTCATCACTTCATTTTTCCTTTTCATCGTTTTCGTGTTGTGTGGGCTTCTTCACCTTCTCATCATCATCGTTGACTCTGCTCACTTTCAAATGAGCGAATGGGTGAAAGAACAAATGAGAGTGAGTGAAAAGTGAAATGACTATTTTATATAATGCATAACATTTTTACTCGCCCCTCTTTATGAATATACATGGATGTATCCAAAAGCTGTATAATTTCTGGTATTGGGCTTCCCTTTGAACAACCACTCATTCAGCATACATATGACTTCAAACTAGAAATTTAGCAACTCCACCCCAACATATTAGAGTTTGGAACGAAGGGAAAATTTACATTTTACAGATTTAACGTAAAATGAATGTTTTCGTATTTTACTCTTGCTCAAGAAGTGGTGGGAATGGAGGAGAGAGAAAATGATTTGATATGGTTGGGCTTGTTCCTATCGGATAATATGGTATTAGACCAACTTTTCTCTTTTGCTGTTGCGGTCTGTCTTTTATTTATCTATGTGCCCTTGTCTACAGATAAAAAATCTAAACTGAACTTGACTATCTTTTTCCTGAGCTGTTTGGGTTTCGTCTTAAGACATCAACCACACAGCATCCCAAGAATTGCCAGGTTGAGCATGAACATGAATACACGGAAAAATTGTTCTCTTTCTTTAGATATGCAAGACGCTTCACACGTTTTATCTTTAGAAAACTATCAAGTTTTTAAGTAGAGCTGAGAGAGGGGAAAATATTAGAATGGAAGAACAAGTGCTTCGTTTCAAGTTTGACTTGACTCGGAATCAGGAAAGGCAAGCTCACTGGCCAGCAAGTAAATGGGAGAAAACGACGATGAGAATGGAATTAAGAGTAGATAGAGGTAGCGGAGAAAAACCATGGGAAGGGAAGAAAAGATGAAAGTTTTTTGTGAAACAGGCACATAGCCAGTGTAGCAAACTGTTATTCCAAGACAGAGGAAGCTGAAGAGAATGTGAAATTGGTAATTTCTTGATTCGAATTTTCAGCTACAAAATGTGTGGAACGAAACTACTTACTCGTCTCTACTAATAATCGCGTGGTATTGAATCAAAAGCCAGAGTAAGCGTACGCCTTGGCTAAAACTTCTCAGAAGAAAAGCAGCCATTGTGCAACAAACGGGCTTTGCCGCTACCGCCCACATACAATTTCTTGTGATCCTTCTTCTCCACAATTTTGCGGTTCTGTTCTGTTGTGTTTTTATAATTGCTCCGAAAAACAAAAGTTGCCGGTATTCGAAGAAAGATGTGAATATTTCTTCGTTTTAAACAGCCAAGTTTGTAGGAGTGCATCTAGTTTTTGGTGGTGGTGATGATATAATAAAACTATTTCGGTTGGCCTTCAAGACTCGCCAATATTTCATGAACAATGGACAGTCGGCTAGTGTTGCTCAACTTTATTTTTTCACGATTCATTTTCCACCCCCTCATGTTTCCTTCAACTTTGGAACACTATTTATTGGAAAAGAAATATATAAAAAGATTGTATGAAGGGGATCGACTCAATTCGAAACTAAGTATGTATCAATATAAGCGGTAGGACGTTTCTTGGCCATGTTTCCATCTACACAGGATGTCTGTGTCTGCTCCACGGCTAAAGTATTACTTTGTTAAATGGGACCTTCGAATGTAATAACAATCGCATAGAAAGATGAAGAAAACAGGACTGGCTGGCTGGCTGGAGAAGGAAAAAACTTCTCATCCTTTTCATTCTTCTTCTTTTCAGTATAAAGAGCAAAATGTAGTGAAATAGGGCGACTAACGTGGGGAAAAGGAATGTTGAATGGCTAAAGAATCAAGAGAGGAAAGGAGCAGTACAGAGAAAGAAGAGAGCAAAATAAAAAAAGGGAAGCCTTGCCCAGCTCCGGCTAAGAATATATAATATATAAAGAAAGAAAAAAGAGTTAAACGTTGAGAAATTTCTTGTGCCAACAGCAGCAGAAGCAGTAAAAGAAAGGGTAAGAAAGGGAGAGCTCAAAAGTAGCATGATATTATTATATATATGTGGAAAACTTTGTTGGCATAATCTAACACGGAGCACCAGGATGACAGATTTGGAAATATGAGTTGGGAGAAGACAGCCATGAAGATGAGCATATTTTATTGGTAAAGGCTACAAGGGACTTTTGGCTGCCGGTATTGCTACTTCAATCCAATTCTCGCATGTACGTAAAGTACGCAAGTGTTGCGATGTACATGTGTATATATACCACACTCCTTGTTTCATGTATCCACTCCTTTTTTCCTGCACCACTCTTTCTAATAAGAAAAACGGTCGTGGTGCTCGCTTAGAGAGGAAATGGAAAAGGAGAAAGTTTTGTTTGGATTTCAAAAAGTTGTGAAAGTAAAAGCTTCGCTTGGAGTATAAAGAAGAAGAGCAAGTGTGTGGAGTCAGATAGTTATACGATAAACGGAAGGAAAGTACAAGAGTCTTCGTTTTCCTCCGTTCTCCTCTAAACCTTGTACTCCTAATATACATATTATGAAAAGGTTGAAAAACTTGCATAATATACCGAAAAATCCTTATCCACGTGCTTGAAATGAATAAGAATTCACTAAGGATCCATGGGTCTTTTTTTTAAAAGAGAGAAGAAATTGAAGGGAAGAATATATAATATTCTTGAAGCTACCTAGTGTCATTGGACCAACTATACTGGTTTGGTGGGTAGAAAACTGACATCCGCTTATCTTCTTCTTTAGTTTGTTCCTCCTTGGCTCTCCTATCTAAGCAGTATTATCATGCAATAACAATATTGGGAGCAAACGGGATAAAATACTCCCAATGGCAATAGATACATGGGAGGACGGTAACCTTATCATAAAGTTTGGGCTCATTCATACATATCAAAAAAGCTATGTATGCAGAACAGAGCTGATATTGAGGGCTATTAGTATAGGTATCTTTAGGATAGTATCCAGCACGTAATGGTAATATACATAAACCATACTCATTCTCTTTTTCTATTTTTTTACAGGTTGAACGGAAAATAGCATGCAAATCCGAATGGAATGCACGAAGTGGACATAACGTAACCTGTGCCGAGAAAAAATGAAAAGTGAAGCCCAAAAGTTGTCTGTTACCACGTAAGTGAGCCGAACGAGCCTCATTCACATTTTGAATCGAGATGTTTTGAATACCACGTGATTATAATGAAAGAATGATAATTTTAGAGACACTTTGCTTAAAATGTCCGTGTTCCATCCATTGTTGAGCCATAGCACAAACTCTAAAAAGGATGGAAAAGACGAGTAGGTAGAATGCTATGTGCTTTTCTTGTTGATGCAGACCACGTCCTTGGATCCTTCTCTTTATGAAAAGTTAAAGAAAAGTGACAAGCACTTGGAGATATTGTAACTTGAATCATTATAGTCGGTTATGGAAATCCGTTATTTTACATCCCATCCTCTCTCCTCTCTGTTGGTCGACCTCACTTCACGTCTGCTCAAGTTGAGAGTGAAGAAAAACAGTGTCGCTTAAAAACCCAAAGTTTTTGAAGATCTTGGAGAGCTTCACATTCCCTTGTAATATTCCATTAGTCTTTTACAGTTGGAGAATGAGTTTGGAAAGTGGCAGAAGATCGCACGTACATAAAATACATGCTGCACCCAGAGAGAGAGAATGCCATGTTCTGATATGAATTGACTTTGGCTTTCCCTATCACTTTAATTTTTAGCGTCTATAGTCTTCAAACAACGTTGATGTTTTAACGATCCATGGAAAGTGTATGGAATCAAGTGTGCGGCTAAGTACACCCACACCATTCTTCTTTGCATCGTTCCTCTTTTAATATGAGAGAAAGCCAATGTCATCATCTGTTATCCGTTTCTCTAATACTCTGTTCGTTCGGTTCCATTTTTGACGGGAGTTTTCTGCACGTTTTTTGTCTGGTTGGATGATGTGATGGGTTTTCTCTCTTCTTTGTAAGCGAGAGAAAAAAATGTTTGAAAGTTGAGTTTGGTTGATGTGCATGTAGCATAACGTGAGGACGAGGTGATGCCAGCCTTGTGAGTTGCATAATCGTCAGGAGAAGATTGCATGGGAATGACTTTTTACTCTGAAAATATATTTTCGTGACAGGTTTTTTGTCCCATTAAAATTCTAATGTCATATACGGAGACACACCTGTCTCATCGACAGGAGGAAAGGAAAAGCGAATCTTTGACAAGTTTGCGACTTACAGCCGGGCTAAGGCATGGTGTCTGGTGTGGCGCGTGAAAAAAAGGAATTTTCACTTGAGAAGGAATGACGAACAGAATATTAAATGAGGAGGCGAGTGTGCGACATAAAAATAATAATTTGGTGTCTAAAATCCTCCAGAAAAAGTTGTAATAAATGGTGGTGGCACCAACTTTTTTTTCAAGGTGTTATGAAAAAAATTTACATTTGCATGTCCTCGCAGAAGGAAAAATATTGAAAAAGAAAACCCAACCAATCAAACTCATTCCCTCACGTGTTTGACTTTTCTCTTCCGAAAGTTGCTGTTGCGTTGTGGCTCCGCTGTCAAAAAGTTCAACAAGAATTAGCTCGTTAGTAAAGCAATAATACTGGTGAAAGAAAGGCGGAACGTAACGTGATTTGTATGCGGATTGCTAGCCTAATTTTCCACATCCTTGGTTTTACACCTCATACTTTAAATTGGGCTGGCTGCTCAACTTTCCAACGCCTCTTTTTTGCTCTCACAGCTTCACACAAGATGTGTACGAGAAAACAGCATGAATAGGTATACGCACACTTAATTTTCATCATCTGCTTTCTATTTTGCGAAAATCATTGCCAGTTTCTTACCTTTTTTTAGCCTTGTTTCTCCTTAACTTATGTCTGCATTGCCTGCAGAAAACAAAACCACACATCTGCACTAACATTATACGCTTTCCACACAAAAAAATGCTACACTTTCTGCCTTGTTTTTTTCATGCCGTGGCGCAACATACTTAAATGACGTAGGGGAAAATGGTACGAGCTTCTAATAAAGTATTCAAAGTATTGTACACTGCATTTTTTCCTTCGTCATCTTGTTATTTCCTCATCTTTCCCTTTGTATCCAAAAAGGATCCCGAAATGACTTTCTTTCCATACATTTTTACACAAGCTAAAGCTTTTGTGCCTGTGTATAAAATAATCATATCAAGATAACATTTCCAAAATGTCTTTTTTTTTCTCTCAACCGACCAACACCATACCGCTGCCACCATCCATACCACACGAGACTGACTGACTCCGTTAGTGTCAAACGGGAGTAGTAGTGATGTGATGAAACATACATGGAGCTTGGAGTGTTGTACATTTTCTCTCTCCGCTTTCCCTGTAGACTTTAATCTTGTTTCAGCTTTATTGGTTTTATAGGTTATTGCTTGCTTCACTACCTCACTTTAGAGGAGTACATGAGTTCTTTTTTACGAGGGTGGTAGTAGTGCTGGCATAAGAGGATGAAAACCGGATGAGGAAGATAATGATGATGTTGTTGCTCCAGCTCTTCTCCCTGTGTCGTTATGCTATAAAGTCAAATATACGAAAGGAAACGTCGGATCTGATGTGGTAGCAGTGGCACACAAGCAGCTTTTCTTCTTTTTCATTTCGTTTGTTTGTATGCATTACAAGGAGGCTGCACATAATAAGCTTTACCTTATTGCTCGAGGCTAGCCAAAACCCAACATCCAGAGCAAAACGTAATGTAAGGTGAAGAAGTGAGTGAGACGACAGCCGCGTCTACAAGTCTATAGAGTGGATAAAAGTCTATATTATAATGCTACAAAAAGTGTACCAAGTTTATAATATATTGACATGTAGTGTGTTTGCTTGCATTTTCTCTACACAATATGCACACACATGTAAGTACACACTGAAGATACCCAATTTTTATTTATAGAGAGGGAAAAAGAAAACATGGTTGAGGAGCACACAAAGCTAAATCAAACACATATTCTGGTTCTTCTTCAAATACTATGCATTATGGAGAGTTTTCGTTCACAGGGTTCAACCCACCCAAAAAAATGGAGAAAGCACTATGGAGTTTGTTTGTCTTCTTTACTTTTAGTCATTTCGTCTTGTTTGACCGTAGATATGTACTCAACGCAACGGGCTTCAAATCTTGAAACGCGTGCACCATTGTGTAGAACAATATGAGCATTACTATTCCTCCATGTTCTTTTGACACTTATGATCTATGAAGAAGAGATCAGAAGGAATGTGAGTGTTTTGTTCCCATTCAGGTTGACAGGTCTTGTGTTGTGTGTAGGTGGAAAACCTTTTTATGTGGGAAGGGGAAAAACGAGGAAAACATGTCGTGGAATAAAAGCCATGTCACAATCAAATATAAATCTATGGATGCTCCTTATGACGATGACATGACCATCACGTACAAACCTACGTTCCTACACTCTCCTAATGTTCCCTGACTTTTTCTCCTCTCTCGTGCCTTTTGATTTTTTTTGGACAGGAATGTTGTCGTATTGTTCTGAATTCTCTTCAAAGTGCATCATAACGACTTTCCCGAAAGCCCTGTGTGCTACATAAAGATACATTTGGAGAATTGCATGACGGGGGAAGACCACGCTACGGCTTTTTATTGTTCTGGAATACCTTGAGATCATTGTTGCAGTGCAGCGATTCTCTGAAAAAAAGAGAGATGCAATAATACAATTGCACCAGCTTCCCCTACCTATTCTATTATTGCATTGCTGTTGCGGGCATAAAAACAGTTGGGATTGGACATTAGTACGCATTCCCATAAAACGCTTTCACCTTAACAGAAATTGATGGCGGAAGTAAACAACACAAGCTTTTTGGATTGCATCACGAATGCATTTCTGATGCGTTCACTATCAAATTTAATTACGTCAAGATTCTTTCAAAATAGTGAGTAAAGCTTATGGCATTGTTTTGAAAGTAAATTGCGTTTTTATTCTACGTTTAAGTCAAGACGATTCCATAGTTGTAAAAGTATATTTTAAGGTTTAGCTAGTCTAGACAGGCATGTCATCAAATGCTAAAAGTTTTAAAAATTGAATGACTGACGGTTCGTAATAGATAGCTGTGATTTTCTGTTTCTACACATTCCATCATCCCTCCCACTGTCTCATCTCCAATCATCTAGGAAACAAGATAGAATAATAAGAGGCAGAGGGAGCGAGCATAAAGAGAAGTAGCAAAAAAATGAAACGAGCTTTCCACTTCACAAACAAAGAATAAAAAGCGTCAGCAAGGAGGAAATAAAACAAATCTAAAGAAAGTGCTGCACATCGCATTGCACAACAGAAGAAAGTCCGTATCGTCTCCTCTTTCCTCCTTCTTTATGATGATGGTGAGGCATTTTTCTTCCAACCTTTTTTCTGGTTCAGAGAAGAAGCGACTAAAAAGAAAAGACGCTTCTGTTTGTGCATGTGTATTTAACAAAAAAGTGGTAGTGGAATCAGTCGGTGACAGAGAAATGCTGGAGGAAGCTTGCTTTGCTGCCTTTTACAATCGTCATGTATATGCGTATGTATGTCACGCTTTTTGCTTGCATACGTATACGTAACACTTTTAACTTCATGCACATGTCGTTCAAATTGCATGCATACATACCACCACTTCACAATCAGTTCCGCATTTTTCCTCGCCCGCTTTCCCTTTTGATTATGTACGCTCCTCGTCTTTATAATATGCGTGTGTGTGTATATATAGAACAATAACGACGATGGTGGTCCCATCGTCGTCTCCAGCTTGTGAGCATTTATGTATGTGTCTCGTGTGTTTGCCCTGCCTTCCGGTGAGCTCTATACTTTATGAAAATGTATGTATATTAAACACAAAGATGGTATATTACTTGCACTTTGCAGGAAAAGAAACTAGGATGAAAGAGAGAAAATGTGAAACTTGTTTCTATTTATGTACATACCTAAAACGCGACAGAGTCTTGTACGAAAAGTCAGTCTCCTTTTGCTTTTTCATATGGTGTATTTTCCGTATTCTTTTTTATATTTTCGCTGTTTCATTCTTCTCTTCATTTTTAATGTGTATCGCCTTAACTTTCTAAATGTGAGTCTCTATCCCCTCCTCTTTGTTGCATAAGTGTACGTACTTAAAGTCAAAGCCTTGAGATGAGTTGAAGCACATACGGAGAAAAAGATATAGATGTACATGGGCACAGGATAAGGAAGCACAGCTCTAAACTTCCTTTCTTCGAGCAGAGCGGCAAAAAAAGTAAGCAGAACGTCAGAAAAAGAATGAGCTCTAATCTAGATATTTATTTGGCAAGATGCCGGACCGGCAGAGAGGAGATAAAAAGAAGCAAAATCAAAAGAAAAGCAGCACTGAATGAATCCCTTTCTCTCCTCGTCTCCTTTTCATTCCCTTCTTTCTCTGTCCCTTTTCTTCTCATTCTCTATGGCTGCCAGGGGAAAAAGTGAATATGAAATGGAAAGTGTGCACGTACAAAATATGGAGAAGCTCTTCCATAACCACTGTGACAAAACAGAAATGAATGAAGAGAAAAATAATAAAAACGCAACCTAAATGAAGAACTTGAAGAGTATCTCTCACGACGCACACTTGTGTGTCTTTGGTGAAAACAGGGGGTTGTGTTGTAGAGCAAGATGGTTTACATGATATGTTCTAAATATTTGTCCTCCAGGTATTAATGACTTTCATGAATATGTATTACAGTATCTATTGATTTTCATTTGGGCTTTCAATCAACCATAACAGCCAAAAAAATGTTGTAGAGAAATATGGACAACTCAACTAGTGATAGTTTCTCAAGGAGTTGGACCAGAATATGGCAAGTCTCCTTTATTTTTTGACTCGTCCTGGTGCTGTTTTCTGGCACAAATAATAATGAGGATGTGTTCTATAAAGCTCAGCCAGTTTTTCTCTTCCTTTCCATTTCATTTTGGTTTGTAGAAAAAGAGGGAGTTGAATTCGACAACAAGAAGTATGTATGTAGGAGGTCGGGCATTTTGACATGTTAAATGTTGTTTCCTCCATGTGCATGAATGCACTTCAAAATTCCATATGTGCACACACGTCCCAGCTAAAGGGTTTGCTTACTACCTCCGTGCATACATAAACGTCATGTTTTGTCCTCAGTCATTTTTTCCAGTCGATTTTTTAACAATAAATCATCTCATTTTCTCTCTCACCCAAAATCCTTCCATGCAACCTTTCTCCGACTGTGAGAGGGGAGACCATTTTCTTGGAAACGGAGGATATCATACGTGATGGCACTTCATTTACCTAACATGATGTGTCAAAGGGAGAAAGCATCGTTGGTCGAGCTGGTCTCAGCGTCGTGCCGTTTTCCAATCAATGTTGCAGTACTGCATAATTCAAGGAGATTTATACTGCTGTAGGAAAAGATTGAACATATCACATCAAGCCTCCAAGTGGCAAACACGTAAATGGGATGTCGCAATAAAAAAATTTGAAAGTAAAAAATGGTCCACCATCACAAGGATAATAATGGGCCCTTAAAACTTTTAAAAGTATGGGAGTGACGTAAAAATGTGTGTTTTTGGTTGCTCAATATTTAGGATTGATTAATGCAACAATAAATAGTTTTGGAAATCAAAACCTGTTCTAATATTTCTCCGGTTTTACCATCTCTGAAAGAATAAACTAAGTTTGTTGCGTAGAACTAGAATATATTGAATGTAACGGAAATGGGTACATGGGAAATAAATATTTCACTTGTAGTTTGCCACAAGGGAAAGAGAGCTGTACGAAGAGTTTTTCCTCCTTCCTTCCTTCCACTTTCGATTTTTGTTCGTACAAACCAACTTAACTTACTCAAACACCAAACTACTACTAACAACCAGTATATTAACTGCACTGGACATTTTTATTTACTCAACGTAATCAAAACATACAAGCGCGTAGGTTTAACATCCTCTTTTTCTTCTTTACAACAATCGCCCAACTAGCCAAACATCAGTTTTACCCACACACAAATGCAAACACAACTCCATTAAAAAAGTGAGCCTCGATCCGAAATCCAAAGAAAGAAAAGGGAAGGAGGGAAAAGTTTTGTAAAGTTTTAACCTTGACCAACCAAACTTTTTTCCTTAACTATTCCTTCCCGTCTGCATTTCTTAGGTGTTTTAAAAGACTGTTTGAAGTATGCTTGTATGTTACTCCCTTTGAAGATGTAAAGAAAACAAGGGAAAAACAAGTGGAGTTATTTCACTCGTCTATTTTTAATCTGAAATATGTAGCGTGGGAGGTATATGGGAAACCAAAACGTGAGTGGACTGGACTCTCATGTCTATGATTTTGTTTTTTGATTTTGCAATCCTGAGAATGGACTGTTGGGATTAAGTCTGACGTACTTTCTCCTGCTATTTGTTGCTGCTGATAACTCTCTGCCCACTTTTTCCACCAGCTTTTGAGACCATTTAGACATAGTTTTTCGTGGAACTTTACTCGAAAATTCATGAAATTTATGAAACCACCATTTATTTCTTAATTTTGCACCAAAGCTATAACTCCATACCAGACCATGTGCAATCCCTTTCGTCTTAGACCCTTGCACAACATAGTTGATGAAGTTGATAAATAAATTGCATTCTAAGCTTAGATGGTCAGCATATGCTCGTTCAATTTTTCAAATTCCACATGTCTACTTTGGGATTTTAGACACATACGCCAAAGGCTGGCAAACCCAAGTATAAAACATATTAGTAGCTACTTTCTCAAAAATATTATATATGATGCTACTCCACTCCCAAGCCATGAAAGATAGTTGGATATGTTGGGGAAGTAGGAATAAAGTGAAAGAAAAATTAAATGACTGGATTTGAGCAAAAAGTCTCTCTTTTTCTTGTTTTCTTATTTTTCACTGCATTACACCACACACATCACCAAACTCGCCGTCGTTTTTGTAGGCTCAGATTCAGTATAGTCTCTCCTTATTTTTCTCCCTACATTTTCCATCTCCATTCATTCACCCAGCAAAAGAAAATATGAGTCTCTTTTATGTAATGCAGTTTTTGTAGTAGCAGTAGCCCAGCAAGGCAATGCAGCGGCTAGCGAGAAAGGGAATTGAGCAGGTTTGCCCTTTCCGTAATACAAGACAAAGTAAACACTACTGCATTGCCTTTTTTAGTGAGGTTGACCAGCACACGATACGCACACAAATAGTACATAGTTATGTTCGGATGGTCACAACCAAAAAAGCCAATTTATGTTGGCCATGTGTGCAGATCATTACTTACTTATATTAAGAGGCATGTGAAAGCTCTGTGAAAATAGCTTGGGAAAGTGGGAGAATAATAAAAAAGAAGAGAAAATATGAAAAAGTGGATGATATTTTCCCTTTCTTTTGTACATATATATATGGACTGGCCAACGATTATAGCTGAGACATGTTTTGGCTCAAACCATTGAAAATGTTGTGGTCTGCTTCTTTATTTCCTGTTTATTTGTTGCATCATGCCATGCCTGTGTAAACACGTGCGTGTATATGCATTACCGGGAAAGAAATAACCTTCTAGTTGAGAGCTACAACTATCCTGATAAGATGTGAGCTGCAAAAAGAGATTTTCTTAGAGGAGTATGTTCATGGCTATGCATTTCATATACTTTCTTTCTTATATTCTCAAGGGTCATTCTTTTGATAAGTCTCTCCATGTTTGTACCAACAACCAAGATGATGACGGTGGCATAATACAATATGTGCGTAGTGGTGGTTCTCTGTGTGTGCATACAAGAGCTGACAAACATGTCCAAACACTTTTTGAACCACTCTCTGTACATGTTAGCTTTTCCTCTTTCTTCCCCTCTTGAGAAAAATAATAAGTATTGACCTCAAGGACGACTGCCTACTACTATTTGTAATATCTCTATTCAGCTCTATACAACTTGTGTTGTGTGTCGGTGTTGCAAGTTGTGTTATAAACATCAAGAACATTAGACATTATGTGTAGTGCCCCATTATCATCCTAAAAGAAGGAGAAAAAGCAGTAAGTAAGCATTATCGCAAAAAAGGGGAGAAAGTGGGGAAAGGAAATAAGGAAAATGGACTGTGGAATCAAGACTGTCTTGAGAAAATGATACGAAATATGTTTGCAGGAGAGGAAGGAATATGTAGTGTGCATTGCATTCACGCTCACGTGGCATTGCATTGCATTACATATATTACGTACATTATCCGTTGGCTTTGGCTGACTGGTGCAGAGTAAACTTCCTTCCGGAGCTCTTCCTTTCCAATATACATGTATATTCCTATTAAAGATATTATGCTCATCCAACCCATCCCATTTTACTTTCACTCTTATTTACTCACTCCACTTATTTCGTGGCGGACACACCAGTTTTGTACAGAATATAATCCCATTCGCACTACAGTTAAAAGGTATCTTCGCAAAAGAGCTTTCATGTGAAGTGTAACTCCAGAAAAATCATGATCTATTTATTAGAGCGACACTCGTACTCGTCTCAAGGAGTGAAATGGTCAGTTTTGGTTGATATTTTCAGCAAATATGCACAGCTAATATAATGGATTTGATGAAAAAGTCGCGAGAGTTGACAAAGCATGTGATTTAATGTGAAAATTCGTCAGAATACTTATTATGATGAGCACTTCATTACAAAATCATACCAAAGTCTTCATCTGCTTTTTCATTAGAGAATAAAAATGAAGCTTCTTGCTTCGTGGTGTATCTCCATTAAAAGGAAAGATTTTATTTTACGTGCCACAATGAATCTAGTTGTTTCGTCAACTAGATACAACTCCACTAAAAGCAGCAATAAAATACTCATGTAATGTACATAATAGAAAGTAACATGGGAGGAAAGGCTACATTAATAACTGTGAACCCGAGAGTGAAAACAAACCACAAGTGAATACCTTCCTTGCAGGGATTCTCGCTGAGCGAGAATGAATAAAGCAAGTTATATTTTTCCATCTTCATCTTCTTCTCCTTTGTCGTCTGCAGGATAGCTGTAAAATATTTCATTTTTATTTTCTGCGTCTACCAGTTTCGTTTGAGGAACCGGAGTCACAAGCTGAGCTTAGGTTGTATCACCTCGCACTCTCTGTATTTGTGAAGACTCTTTCTTCCCTGTTTCTCATGTGTCTCATATTATTTCATTTTGTTCCTGCTGGGAATAACAGGTAACATATTTCCCCTTTTTACCTTGTTGTGCCGAGTCCCTCGTGCTCATCGCGAGTGCGTACAGTATATACATAAGTCTACCTTAATGCTTCCAGCTCATATCAGGAATGATGATCTCCCTGGGCATATTGCAGTTTCTTCTCCTACTAGATCCTTCTTAGCTTTACACTTCCGGATCATGCCTCTAATTCGCCTTCACAACGCTCAGAGACTGAGTGACTGCTCGTGAGTGAGATGTCGTGGCTTCTCTGATGCAACATCTAATTCACTCCACCGTATAGTGATCTAACAATTGTGTATGAACTTACACAAGTTTTTTTCCCTTCATTCGTGACAATAAATTGGAGTGACTTGAGTCATACACCTTTGTGGGCTATTCAGCGACAACCCTATTTTTTAGGATAAGAAAAATAATATCATTGAAAACTCAGGAAATTGATTAGTTGTCCCTGCTATAACAACTTGATTTCCGGTGGTCCTTCTCGAACACGTAAGCACATGGAGATATATGTAGTAAACATTCATGATGCTTTCGTCAATAATCAAAAATAAATTACAAAATATATTTTCTCTTGTCCAACATAGCATGCAACCTTTCTAACGTTCGGAGTTCTTAACTATCTTATGATTCATCGTCGCATGTCTGCCAAATGTTGTCATATATATTATGTTCTTGTTCTTTATAAGTGAGAGATGGCTTGTCTTGTAATCTGTGTCAGAGTGAATTATTGGATATTAGTCATGTAAGCAGGATGATATATTATATTACGTATTGTACGCCGGTTTGATATCATTGGCGACTTTTTTAATCACCTGAGAACACTACAAATTGGTATATTATTCGTATCTATTGCATGGATTGGTGGACACTTGCATGGAAAACAGGTCAAACAAAGACTGCTCATGAGTGTATAGGTTTTGAAATTTATTAGCTTGGTGTAACTACAATACTTAAAAGGGCAGAGGGCGATCCCCACCTTCAGAGTATTAGAACCTGTTTCCCTGTTCCATTTATATTACAAGCGTACTGGTTGGAGCTTCCTCGATACAAGTATGAGTGAAGTAGCGTAGTCGTTGTTAGAGCATGGTAGTGAGTGCACTCATCCAGATATAATAATTCACGGAGCTTTTGATACTTACGAAATGAGCTCATCAATTATTTAACCCAGTTCTTCCCTGATTATCAAACATCCGGGCTGGCTTTCGCTCCTCCATCATATAACAGAAATATCTGCAGCATTTCACTCCGCTCTCCCACTATTTCCCCATGTATGTATAAATATATGTATACGCAGAGCACTGTGTGAATATTATGACCCCAACTTGAATATTGCAACCACAGCAGCACTGGAATGAAGCGTGGTGGTGAGCTGATGATATGGACGCACACGTTTCCCCTTTGCAATGGCTTGCTAAACACATCCATAACGAAATATTGTATTAGTTAGATTACAACCAAACTGAAAGTTTGAGGTTGAGTTTGGAGTTGAAAAGTCGTCGTCGTCCTCTGTTGTCATGAAAATCCAATTCCACAATAATAAATTCCAGCTGGCGAACTCCAGTTTAGTACACACTGCATTCTGGAACTAAGTAGGTGGTGGGTTTGCGTTGGGTATGATGCATGCAAGCAACCTTGTATATTAATGTATGTACCTACTACTTTCCAGGACATCCTGCACGATTCATAAGGTGTGCTTTCCATATTATTCATAAATATGCACATGTATACATCATGTTATAATATAGTATGTGATGCTCCAACTGTTTTAGATACACTTTGTACCACATAGGACCAACTTAGGCATGGAAAGAGTCACTGGATTTTGGTGGTTTGACAGGTTACAGGAACATTTATAGAATGATGGATGGTCCAATGGAAATGACGGGACACATTTGCTTCCTTTCTGAAAATGGAGAAAAGGAAGAAGTTCCATGCATACATTTGCGTTTCAAAACCATGATGCATTAACGTTTGTGTTTGTGCAGTGCAATGTTTGTGTGAGAGTAGGAGCACAAGTTTTTATGTATGAATGTGTCACCTCACTCTTTCGTGCTGTTCATTTTCGTTTGAGACATATGCAGCACACACATGCAAATTTGGATTTGTACCCTATATCACATGCCCACAGTAATATTTAGTGCTAATAACGTTATTATTATTTTTTATTATTTATTATTGCTGTCTTCATGATGTATTACTTTGTATGAGCACTCTGTGCCAAGAATTTATTTCCTCCAAATTGAATACAAATACATTTTCGGAACGAGCATAACTCCACATCACATGGAAGGTAGCAATGCACACGGAGTGTGGTGTATAATGATATATTATCTGCATACAAACTGCTCCATCATCCAAATCCTTCATTTCATTTGTATTGTCTCTATAATTTTCTCTGCGTGGAGCTGCACAAAAAAGTAATATCAAGTTGGAACAGGATGATGACAGCTAAAATGGTCATTTAAACAGACTGTGTGCGAGTGAAGTCATGTGTCCATTACAATATCTTGCGAATTGGTCCCAGTCCATTAAAATCGAATAATATGTTATGCACGAACGACAATCTACTTAGTTCTGAAAAAAAGTTTCTCGTTTTACTCCTGGTTACATGTGGATTTTATGGTGTTTAAAATATGTTGCTTCAAATCCAATTCCTCCTACAAAAATAAACTACACACACCGACACACCAACTGCATTCTGATACACCTTCATCACATCACGCGTTACTTGAATGTGTGTAGATGCTCCAAAAAACACACGAGTTGGGAGTTAGTTGGAGCGTATCATATCCATTGTATATAAATACGTGGAAAAAATGTCGTCGATGAGAGGTCAAGGATCAGGAATATAGAAGCAGTTCATCTTTTGGAATCCCCCCTGTTCTTTTTTCTCCGTACCGTGTCGCTCTCCGTCTTCTTCCCTTTTTGTCCTGATCTCATGCAAGTCGAAATAGGATTTTGTTGACCCCTTCCCAATATATTCATCAAGTCAGGACGTGAACAGATTAAAGTGATAAGGTTGACAAAATAAATTGGATTCCTTCTTGATATTACTTGTTCCTCCTCATGTGCCGTCTTGTGGTGCTTCTTTTTTTTTCAAGAAAAAAACTTTTTCTTCTTTGCCCCCACACAAAACCAAACCACTACCATATGCAATAATACCGCTCTCCATAATATGCTTTGGGTGCTTTATTCCGTGCGGTGTGTGTAAAGCGGACGCTAAAAGTAAGGATGAAAATGTACATATAAATTCTACTAGAGCGTAATCCATATACGTGATCTAACAATCCCTCCAAACTTTAGTGCTACATGCAATCATGCCCTTCGCCCATGACTTGTTTTGCTCTATTATACACCATGTGGGTCCATTAAATGCAGCTATTTTTGCAGTGCATTTTCTCTTTCCTGATCCATCTGCCAAGAATCATATGCCTACGTGCAATCACAGGAAGTAGACAAGCTCACGCTTTTATAAGATTTTTTTTGTTACAAAATGTTATATTTGCAGTTAAATACGTAAGGTATTCGTATACATGTGTATTATCTAACACAATGATTTATGTTTAGATGAATTTTGTAGCGAAAGGTGAATTTAACAACACAATGGTCTATATATTACCACCCTGTCTATGATGTGTGATGATGATTACCGATCAAATCAGAAACTCTGAGTTAACTAGGCGTTCAGCAAACCCTATGCATTCTTTCAAAAGTTATCCACTTTATGTAGTGATGGTTGACGTAACCGTTGACTTGGTTTGGCTTGCATTATATAATTTAATACACTCTGAATCATATAGACGCGTATAGAGCTTGTTCGTGACTCTTTTAAATTTTCCTAGACAGACACAATAATATGATATCCAGCTTGCTCTCTGGTCTCATCATGTGATTGGATCTTTGAACGAATTCGCCCTGTGGTCTTGTTCATTTTTTTGAGGAAGAGGCAAAAGTAAAAGGCAATTTATACTATTATGCAATGTCATGCTTAGCCTGACCTTTTCCCATTTACAACATATACAGGCTTTCCAGTCCAAGCTGTAGTGTCTCTGGCTCACTTATTTTTATCTGTATCTTATATCGATTCTTGTTAAATTCTCTCAATTTCCCATTGCCTCTCCGTCCGCCCGTGTACTTACTCCTTGCTGACTCAATTTTAGTGTTAGTAAAGCAATTTACTGTGTCACTTTGATTCCATATTCTTTCCAGTAATATAACCCTGATGGAGTCGCTCTTAACCAGTTTGGGAAATAAGTTTAACCAAGAGCTAGAATGGAAAATGCGACTCTCACAGAAAACAACACACGCACGCAACACGACAACGAACAGTTTTGCCCTTTCTCCAAACTTTTTTTTCCAATTCTCCAACTATAAAATTATCCGAGTGTAGTAAGGATTTACATCGTTGACAGTGCTCCTTATCCCTTCTTTTCTTTTTTGAGTTGAATGAAATTGAAAGGGAACGAGAGTTGAGATGAGATGAGAGTGAGGATGATTACTTTCCATTCAACAAGACAATTGCAATGCATTGCACGACTACAATACACACACAAAATAGAGGAGCATTTATTGCTTTTTAAAACAGAGCAGAGGATCAGCTTAGAATTGATGAAGGGCAATTGGAAATTTCGGAAGGAGACATGCAATGCTTGATTTTTTTTCTTGCTTTTTATTTACCATCTGAAACTTTCCGTTTTTGATTAAACATGAGTTATTTATTAGAGACGGTTCTCTAAATCTCTTATGTCCGCGTCTTAACCAAGGATTTTATAGCTTGTGTGGGTGAGACGTCTCCTAATTTGCTGGGTTTTTATCGGCTTGTACATATTCTTATGGTGGGATCCTGTTGTTATCAGTTTAGATCTCGATGTCAACGTCCTTTTTTCAGGGACATGATGATTACAGTCACATTTAAGTTTCCATTACAATTACAAGCAAAGAAAGGCCAACAACACAAAAGTGTGCACAACTAAAACCAGACTCGGAAAATGACTCTTTGTATCAACATAAACGTAAATGCTAAGCATTCAATAGTTGTGATGTGAATGTACCGGAGAGAAAAAAGTCTTTCTCTACAATTGCAAAAAATATTTAGACAATAAAAGCTGTCCTCCTTGGAATATATAGTTGTGTTGGAGAATTAGAACCTCACCAAACAAGTACGGAGAAGTTTTTTTCTTCTAAAAGCTGATGGCATTACACAGGATGGAAATGTATGGAAGACTTAATTTAACACAAGTAGACAGATTGGATGTTTGCTGAGTAGTATTTTGTGTCCTTTATTATTATGATACGAGGATGGGATGTAGGAGCACCACACCAGCAACAACAAAAACGCATTTCTCCTCCTCGCTTTTTTCACTTTTTCCACCATTCACCAGTTTAGTCGCACAATTTTTCTCTCGTGGACGAAAGAAATAAAATGGTAGAAAACAGGAAACATGGTCGTCCTCATCGTCATCATCATCAACAACATTCCTAATTCCATTGGTATTCTTATAGCACTGTTCTCCCTTTCTTGTGCATTCAGCTAAGGAAGGACTGTTTGAGCGAGCTTAGTTAAATTTCATTTTTACGTCTCCAGACAGTTTTATTTTTGTGCAGGGGCATGGAAAAGAGAGAAAGCCAAAAACAAAAATATTCTATGTACAATGCACAATCGAGTAAAGTGCAGCGCAATGCTTTCTCCTTTATACTCCAGGCAGGCATTCAATTAAGCCAGTAATGAGCATGAGAAATGAGAAAGCAAAAAACATACAAAAGTTGGTGGAGTGGAGTCCATGCAAAAAAAAAATCTACTCCGCGTTTTAATTCTCTACGCCAGTACCAAATAAGGCATTCATTTAACTTAAAACGATTTACAAAAGTTTGGTTGCATTTTTTATACAAAAATTAAAAGTATGTAAAATCCCGAGAAAAAAAGTCAGCGTAGCATTGCCATACGGTAGATTATTATGAGTATTAAAAGCTGGGGAAAAGTTAGTTTGTTATTGTTCTCAGAATTGCTTACTGCAAATGTGACATCCATCCTTGGGAAACACGACTAATAATATTATCAATCATAATGGTGCATAGTCTTATGCCTGTTTTTGTTTTGCGTGCAACGTAGTTTTATATGGAGCTATACATATGAATTCTTTACGTATTATTCTCCCATTGTGCGAGCAGACAAGTTGCTACTAATATATTTTATATTGGATACAAAATATACATGCATATAAATTTGGAGACAGAGAGCGAGTCGGATGGTTGCGTGACCTTTTTTCTCTTTCTTTTCCCCTTGTATTCATGTGTATTTTTATTTCGACAAAAAACCCTTTGTTTGATGCTTTGTGCATGCAATAAAAAATTGGTACAGTAAACACAACTCATGAAGCAAATGAAGGAAAAAAACTGAATGAAAAACGGATGGGTAGAGAGAAGGAAAATTTGTCATACATCCATGATACATGTACCTAAAGATATTGGGAAATATATCATACTTATTATTGCCAGCACAAACCAAAGTGGCAGAGCAGTAGTAGGCGGGTCGGCGAACAAAACTGGGAAGTAAGTCCAGTTAATTGGAGTCTATACAAAAAAATGATGATTGCAAATGCGTTTTGGCTGTCTTATGCATTTACTATTCTATTGCAGCTGGAGGCAACTGCTGCTTGCTGTGATTTGGCAAAAAACCTAATAGCTTGAAAGGATAATATGTATATGACAAGTAGTGAAACAATAGAGCAGTTGGCCTTTTTTCCCTTTCACAGTAAATAACTTGTACATATCCATATAGGAGTGGAAACAGTGGTACTTTTCCCCCATTGTTTCCCTCTGCCATATCTTATTAACGGAGGGTATTCATTTACTCAATAGTCGTCGTCCTGTGCTGCTGCTGCTTTGTGTTCCAAGCAAAGAAGGCACGAGTCCAATCACGAAAAATTGGCAAATGCTACCAAACCAGTTCTTTCTCTTTTAGTTTTTTGCTAAAATGAAATCTACTACGAGGGGAAATCGATATATGTAATAATAACGCAGTACAAAAAAATTGTAGATATGTTGCTACTGAAACTCTGTAAGAACCCAGATGGAATAAGGTTTTTAATGTACTCTTTTTTATGCCATTCCCGTTGCTCTTTACTTCTTAGACATTGTGAGTGCCTGTGTGTGCCCATGTGCGCTCAACTCACATAAACTTCTATATCGAGTACTGTCTTGTATGAAGTAATGGTAGGTTCCATTATTCTTCTTTTGTGTCCCCTTTCATTTGCGTTCTCCGCACTCTCACACAAAAACGCCTTGCTCCGTTCCCGTTGAAAAAAGTTGAGTTTTTGGCACAACTCAGAGAGAGAGACTCCTTCTGCTCCTTTTGGAACTCTAGCTCAGGATGGAGTATGATATCAACGAATCAAATTAATATGCCAAATAAAATTTCCAGATAAAGTAAATGTCAGAGTAGAAAACAAAAACTTTGTCTCGCCAAACTTGAGACACTTTTCCTTTTGGATAGATAGATAGATCTTTGGTGTCGTACTTTGTTCCCGTGTCACATATATACTTTGGTTGGGTTCTATGCATAGAAATAATTGTAGACGAGTGAATGTAAGTGAAAAACACTGGTATCATGATTTACTGTTTCACTCTATCTCACTCCCGCTTTCTTTCTCTCCTTTATATTTTTGACCCTTTGAAAAACACAAGCAGAAGCTATTTTCACTTCCTTCCGCTTCCCTTCCGTCTTTCTTTTTGAGAAGGGAAAAGGATGGATTCGTATTGTCACGTAGGGTTGTGTAGGCACGCTATTTTGAAAACAAAACATAAAGGAAGTAGGCTAAGGCGTCTGTGGTACTTGTTTCATAGTACTGCTACTGTTTTTAGAAATGTGGGACATAATTATGTACCTATACTCATTCTTATGACTGCGGTCATCATCATCATCATGAGTTTGTCCAATATTACTGTTTTCTCTTTCGATTTGATCACTCTTGTTCCACTCACATATCCAAAAATGACAAGAAAAGACGACTACTCGTAAAAAGCTGTAAACTGACTGCTGATAAATGTTTTTCAGTATCATCAACCATCCAGCAGGCATAAAGAAGTCTTATAGCTTCACCACTACCACTCTCCAACAACGTAAAGAACTCAACTCTGCATCGCATCAGCGAGCCAGTACTGCTCCTGTTTCCATGTCGTTTCAAAAGGAAATTTGCTCATTCCGCTCTATTTTCTTCCAAGAATAGGATTAATATATCTGAAGCACGTGACTGACTGTCACGATGCCATAGAAACAATGGTTAAGGTTCTCTTGCTGCAAGCAAAGCAAAAACTTTTGGAGCCTAATGCATGTAGCGTACTTAACATGTAGGTATGGTGGCAGTGGCAAGTATACACGTGGACGCTTGAGAATATTCTTGGGTAGAAGAACTTGGAGAGAGACAATGTCAGCTAAACAACAGGAACAAGTCGAGAGTAAGAGAAACGCTCGTTTTCTTCATTTCATTTTATCAGCACCAGAATACGATTTTCTACGCAAAGCGTTAGAAACCCAAATTTGTTCGTGTCCTCAAGAACTTTGAGAACTGTTTTGTATACAAAAAATAAGAGGAGGACTGTTAACTACAGTTTCCACCATATAGATATACCTTTTTACCTTGTTTTGAGATGGCAAAGTGGAGCGAGTAAAGAACTAGCCGTTTTGTTAAAGGGACTACTCACTCAATTCCACACATTCACTCACTTATTCAGTCCGACTTCTTGAGAGAGACGAAATGAATGACAAATTTTCCATTTCACATCCGTCTTCCATCTCATATATATTCTTGCAATGGGTTGTCTTGTAGGCTTAATTTAGTGGCACAGTGCTAAACTGTGCACTTTAGGTGTAATCAAGAAAGAGTATTTCACTAACGATAAGTCAAACGAGTTAGTTTTTTTCTTTCCTTTCTATTTCCTCCTCCCATCACATCCCATCATGGTGATACATAAGTTGTTCGGAAGTGAAACAAATTTGCATTCTCAGTCGCCGACTCCTTTTGCGAAATTGAGTGTCGAGCTCAGCAGGGAATGAGAACGGAACGGATCATTGCAACTTAGCTGTCTATCTTCTGTTCTGGAGCAAACTGGAATTGAATCTGATGAGGATGATGATGAGCACAAGATACTCTAGTTTGCTGGGAGGCACGATATAATTTGAAAATTCGCAAAGTCATTCACTTCAATTCTAACGAAGACAATGATGATGATGATCTGTTTAAATTGTGTACTATCACACGAGAGCGTGTAAAACTAGTTGCCTTAGTTATGGCTGTTCTCGGGGTATGGAATGGGACTTGTATTTATCTAGATGAATACAATACTAGTATATTATTCCAAGTTAGTGACAATGATGATGATGATGCAAAAAGGGAATTGCACCAGTACCCGAAAAGTGTTCTGTGTAATGGTCTTTTCTTATTAAATGTAGACCCATAGTAGCGCTGCACGGAAGGCGAAATGGGAACAAGGAGAATGGTTTTCTCTCCATCCTCTCCTCTTCCATATCGTCTATAAACTTTTTAGCATGCACACCTCGTCCTCTCTCTTAACTCTTGGCAAGACGTTAATGAAAATGAGCAGTAGTAGCGGCAGCAAAGAACTATAGGGTTGTGTGTGTGCTCCCTTGTTAAGTTAAGTAGGAATGGATATGAGGACATGAAGTTGGAATGAGAAAAAGAAAACATGGCTTCCAATTATATGCATCTCATGTCACTTTCTCTTCTTCGCCGTCTTCTTCTTCGTCTGTTCCGTCCACATCTTCTATTTTAAATCCTTCCATTTCTTCTCTTTCCAACAGTGGAAGGAAGATATGGATGCCTCCATTCCTCTCTCCAGAATTCCAACAGCTTCTAAATTCACTAGTGCATGCTAGAGTTGACTACTATGGTTGTACGACAATCACAATTGTACTTTCCCCAGGCATACAGTCGGAAGGAAGAAGCTGGCTGACTAGGCGAGTTTCCCGTTTTGCTTCTCTGCTTTCACTCATGTAATCGGTAGAGACGGATGCGAGGGCGAGCAAAACAATAGAGTGGAAGAAGAGCAGACTAAGAGAACATGTCTGTGTCTGTAACTGCGTAATCCAATACAGGGAGACCCATAATAAGGAGCATATTATGTAACTAATAGTTTTGAATGCAGCTTGTAGAATTGTGAATTACCTTACAAAAACGCTCTGCGTATATGTCTACCCCCATTGTTTAATGCTACACACATTACATTGCTGTGTAATTCTTTCAGTTGCTTGTTCTCGCTTCGGTTGCATCCTTGAAACGAGTCACGATCAAGGAAGAGTCAAAAGAATTGGGAGAAAAGAAAAAAATGCTGTTCTCATTCTCGCTCTGACTTTTTTTGCTCTTTCGTAGATATCGCATCGCTCTTTCCTTTTTCGTACTCGTAATGATATGACATCAAGTAATGTTCAGTCAGTTAGTTACAACAGCAGAAAAGGAATCATTCAGTAGAGTAGGAGCCATGCACTGCCGAAATGCTCTGGCATCTCTTTTTCCTTTTCTTCAACCAGTGAGAAGAAAGTCAAGTATATTTTTTCATTCTGGTGACAGTTACAAATAACAAGGGAGTAAAAAAGGCAGTTTCATTATTACTCGACGCCGTCGTCGTCTTCGTCGTCATGGACGATGCTTTAGTTACTACACACACGGCATTTTAACTAAAGAAAAAATATTTTTACTATTGCATTACACACTTTCCATTGTGTCTTTTCTAATGGGTTATGTATCTAACTATATAATTTGTATATTTTATATTCTCCAATATCTACACTCTCCTTGAGTTTTAACTATGGGGACACACTCTGTTTGTGTGTGTGGCAAAAGTTTCTCTTTTTTCCATTTCTCTTGAGCCATCCATGCTACAAAGGAAACTGGTCTGGTGTCTAAGAGGGCACGTTCGCCTCTGACTTCTTGCTACTCATTTTTAGATAGTTGTGTGATCAAAGTTTAAATGTCTATTTGCCTCCATCCTTCCTTCCTCTTTGGCCTTATAAGGTGCACTTTTTCGTGAAGATGTACAAGGTTTATAAAGCTGAACCAACTTGTCATTGCCAACGCTAAACGAAGGGAGAGAGAGAGGACTCATTAGGTTATTGTTAACATTTAGAGTTCAACGCGACTTGCAACTTGCTTCCTCATACTCACTTTCCAGAGATAAAGTTAAAGTGGTGAGAAATGTAAAACGGAATGTAATAATATCGCTCCTTCTCTCAACTAATCTTTCCCATTTCAGGGTGCTGTATTGCATCTCAAGACATCTCATATCTAGAGCCACTAGTTCATCGGACATGGGAGGTTAAAGAAAGTTGGTTGAAGATGATGATCATCAGATGATGATGCTCAAAGAATTTTAATTAAACTACATTCAAAAAATATGTATACAGGGAGCGTCTCCGTTTCCTGTAATACAATGTTTGAGTATGCATGTCATCTCATCCCATCTCATTTTCTTCTGTTTCGTTTTCTTAAGGAATGTACAATTATGAGAGGCTGGCCAACATACACTTGTAACAACAATGTATTGATGCGTGTATCTTGGGAAATGTTCATTGACCACGTTTTGTATTCAAAATATATGCCAATGACACCAACTTTAATTCTCTCTCGAAATTGTCATACATTTTTGAAGGGAAGTGAACTCCAATTCTCGGTGGAATTCGAGTAAAAGTAAATGAGCAAAAGGAGAAAGCTAGATAAAAAGGGAGCACATACAGCTCTGTAACAATTTGGAATAAGTTTATTTTCCACTACCAAACATGCTCTGACTGTTGCGCCAACCATCAGCACCACCATCTCATAAGAAAAAGCCATACTTGTACTTCTCTTCCTCTAACGAGCTCATACCATCATGTAATCATCGTCACGTGCAGTAGTAAAATTGGGAAGTGCATTTTATACGAAATGCATGCGTATATGTATGTAGGTACCTAAAAGATTCTGTAGTTGGAGGATCCTCTCTGTGGCAAGTGGCATGGTATCCCAGTCATTACAATAGGACTCACCCTTACCCTCAACCATTTAAGCGTTGTAAAATACGATCTCAAATTTAATTTTGCCCTTGTCCTACACTTCTCGTACAAACTGGAGTGGAAGCTCTATAATAAGTTAGTTTTATACTAGGCGTCTCAAGCATTGGACGGAAACCGGCAAATAAAAAGCAGAAAATTGGGAATGGAAAACGAAATGAGCGAGAAAAGAAAAGTAAAACTCTTTGAGCAAAGTAACGGCATGAGCCTGGCCTAAATGGAAGCCTTCATGCGCTTCTTCGTTAGAGCCTTTCATAAGTGTTGTAATGCAGGAAGCACAAAATCCTACTATGTGAATGAACAGCAATACGATTACTCCGCTCCTGTTGCTGATACTTACTCGTCTCAGTGTCTATATTTGTGAGGCAATATCAGTTGAATTTACGCACACGCATTGAGAGAAAATAGAAGCCCGTACGTAGTTAGCACTACTGCCAAAAAATGGGGAAAAATCCAATTCATTTCAGCTGAGAAAGAGAGAAAGCTTAAGTACTTCGCATAGTGCATATACTCGTCGCAGTTGTAATGATTGTGAACAAGTGTGGTAAAGGGCTATCTCGTTTCGTTTCGTGCTTGAACTTTCTCCTGCCATAAAATGTACACATTTATGTTTACTTTACATTCTATAGTAGCATGCATTATACAGTTTTTTTCTCCCTTTGAATTGAACACGGAAACGTGAGTAGTGGAAGGTAAAAGCATCTAAATATGTATATTTGTAAAGCTAGCTACCCCACATCGTTACATGCCGTGACTGCTATACCTATTCTGCGTAAGAATTTCAAATTTGAGCAAGGATAGTTTGTAATGGAAATGAAGGTTATTGCTGCTTACCAACTGTATTTTATACACTACTTGATTCATTATACTCTATTTCATGATTATTTTGCTGCAGAATAGGTGCATTAAGTGGAATACTGTGTAATTATACTATAACACATTTTCCTAGCGTCCACTCCAGAGCTGTGTTTGCTCCTTGTACACACTATTAATGAAAGATACATTCAATTCAGAGTTGGGGGAGAGGCAACAAGACTAATCAAGCTTTACGTAAAATAGCAAACTACTACTAGTCTGCAAGCTTTATAAATAAACCTCAAATCAGTTGTTGGTCAGCGAACAGCTTACACTTAAACCATCTTTTAGCTTCTCCAAAACGATATTATCAAGCAGTTATGTGTATGTATGTGCATAAATTGATGTAGGTTCAAGTGCGTGAAACGAAGCACTAAGAATTGTCATGGGTCATTTACCACAAGGGCTTGAGCCCGAGTGCTGCAGTAGAGTGTAGCTTTCTGAAGCGCAATTGGAATTGTGCAGTTAAATGTGCCCATATAATCGCCTACTGGTGTAATATGACCCTGTGACATGACCATTGGTTATCACCATAAATTTACAAATGGCACAAGGGTAAAATTAAAGCAAACAAAAGAGAACATTAAGTTGATATAAAAAAGTAAATGGACAATCATAATGTGATATGGTTGGACTCTGGACATCACATCGAGTCATTAGAGTAAAGCTACGTATTTGTGAGTAATGAGCACTTGATATATATGTGTGTAAAAAACGGGGTTTCATTTCATTTCTTTACAGACGAGCACTGAGCTGCCCTGAAGTAAAATAAGAAAGCTTATTGAGGAGAGTTGAAGAAATATTAGAAGATGTACCGTTATCAAGGAACGACGAATCGATCCAATGGGATCTACTGCGAGCCAGACAACAGTCCTCATCACCATTTTTCACCCCCGCCTCACGCGACAAAAAAGTCGGGCAAAATGAGGAATCATCAACACCGTGTGAGCAGAACGAATAATCGATCTCAACATTTGTCGCAGCAGCAAGCACGAAATGAAGTAGAATCAGAAGTCGACTCCTCATCAGAAGTTTCTGATGGTACGTACCAAGATTCAGACCCTCACTCCGTTGCTTTGACCATGTCCAATCGACTGAACATCAACACAAATGGTAAGTTTGCGAGAATGGCATAAAAGTCTTCTTTTTTTACAGCTGTATAAATATATACCTACACTCATATACGCATATGCTACCCCTCTCTCAACTCAGTTTTGACTGTGGGTCTCCTTTACAAAATTATGGTTTAACTTTCACTCAGTCGACATCCCCTGAAAAAAAAACTCGCACAGTTACTTTCCACACAGCACGTTAGCAACATCATTGGTCAAACCATTTTTGAGCTTTCTTCAGGCAACTCGACCAGGAAACAGTATATAATGTACTCTCTCACTCATCTATTTACCCTCTCCTGTCTATTTGCCCGGGAGTAAACTATCGTATATCACCTTAAGTAAGTATACACTCAATATATCTGTATTTCCCCTTTGGCTGTGCTGACAAACCCGTTTTTGCTTTCCCATTCCTTCGACTCTTCTTGCTATCATTATCCCAACTCATCATGATGAAAAACCCCGCCTACTGCTGACTTTTCAAAGGGTAAAAAAAGATGGTGATAAACGGACGACGGATAACTCTACTCAATTTATTCCCTTCCGTCAAATATTTTTTTGTCCGAACCAAAACCTACTACTCCTCTCCGGTATTCCTCCTCAACTCATTTTTTCTCCCTTTTGAAGGCTTGCTTGACCAAGATTGTGTTCCTCCAAACATGAAGGAGACGGATCTATCCTCATGATGATGATGGCCATTGGGGTGAGAGTAATAGTTCTATTTGAGAAAGGGGGCAGGTTTTTAATATAAAAATAGCTTATCGTGATGTGATGCTCTAAAAATCCAAGCTAATAGAGGCTTTCAACGAGAAAAGTGTTTTCGTATTAAACTCGGAAGTAGTCAAGGTCAGGCTTTGAAGATTCTTAAAGAGAAAACGCCCACATATACATCAACCACGACAAGATTTTCCCTTTCACGGTACTTTTTCTCCAAAGTCCATTATTCAGCATATGTGTGTGGTTTGTAGCCCAATACCTTCTTGAACATTTCTCAAGACAACCAAAGTGTAGGTAAAACAGTCGTGCACAAATTATCTGTTTCAACGCAACAAGTCCAAGTGTTATGTAATATAATGGAACAGTAGAAAAACTTTTACCTAATGTGTAATGGTGGCAAAAGCAGAGACCAAGTATAAGTGTGCAGTTTTCAGCAGCAGATAAGAATGTACGAGTTGAATAGTGTGTTGAGCACAAGAAACGAGCCGTGTAATATTAATTTTTACTTATTGCGTAAATAAGAAGATAGCGAGGAACATGGGAGCAAGCGAGAGCACAAGACGCGTCAGTATAAGTCTCTCTCATTTTTAGACCCTTGTGATGAATGGGTTTATAGGGAAATCTGAGTTGCTCCTCATGAGTAATAGGCCTTGCTTGGTTTCGGCATGAACTCTCATTTATCTCAATTTTTCCCTTTTCCTCTTCTGACTACAACCATAAATTAACAAAGGACGGCGTCTAGAGCAGCTGTAACTACTTAAATTCTATTAAAAACAGGAGTATTGGCTAAGAATGCAATGGCACATCATTAGCTTGCACCACTGGGAAAAGAACCTAGTCTCCTCTCTTCCATACTGCGTTAAATTTGTTAATAAAAATGTTGAAAACGGATGTAAGAATGACGACAATTACGAATTAAAGTTTACGATTTTATCTTGCTGAGTATGCAAAGCTCAAAGTCTGATGTGATCGATCCCATTCTGCAGTTTATGACTGATGCTATGCATTTAATGAGGTTGTCAATCTTTACTTCCATACATAATATATAGGGTGGCTATATTCAAAATCAATATGACTACTGGGATGATTCACTCAAAATTTTCGTTGGGGAGCCTCAGTCAGCAAAATAAAAATGGTCTCAAAACTTCATGGAGACTCAATAAAAACAAAGGAATGTTTGATACGAAAAAATGTCATATATGACGTGATGCTATTTTTTCCTCCATTTATGATTCCAGCTTGATGTTTATGTATGATATGTGCCTCTAAAATAATCACCAGCAGGCAAACTTTATTCCCATGCTTTGAAATATGTGCATAATATGCCCACTCACAAAATGTTCGTCTTGTGAGATGAGAGCCAGAGTGATTTCTAAAAAACATTCTATATCTTCTCCAAGGAAGAGGGCAAGAGAATGAATAGTGATGGAATTTAATTTGATTTCAGCTCATAAAAACTGGTCAAAGAATGGAAACCTTGCTTTTTGTTATAGATTCTTCGTATTTCCAATCCAGACTATCAAGACTCCAAGTTTATTCATCTATCTATAAAAGTTTATACAGAAAAAATAAATCCAATATATATCAACTAACATAATGTAGTAAACTTGAGATTCACAACAACTATTAGGAAAACCATTTCTTCCAACTCGGAGTATAATTCTATCACAAAGATATGGAAGATGGGGCTAACCATATCTGGCTACGCGCTCTCTATCTTCCAACTGTTCATGTATTTTTGTGAGGAAAATAAAACCTACGCAAGAGAAAACGACGCTAGTTGTGTCCCGGAGGAAAAATCTTGCGTTGCCTCCCACTCCCATGAAAATGGACGATGTGCAAACATTCTTTGGAATATATGAATTTTGAAAAAATAAACCAACGTAGAAGGGACCCTGTGCTTCCCATGCATATTGTATGTATGATGTGTGTAGGGCAAATTCGTTATTTTTCCCTCTTATATTTTTATCGCACTAAAATTGGATTTGGAAATTTTACGATAGTACAGCGTGTCATCCTATTCGCCATCATTCTTTGGGAACTCGTCGTTTCAAGACATAAGAAAGTCTCGGAGAGCAGGGAAACCAAGAGAAAAATAATATAAATGATAGATTTTTGCTTGTTGTTTGCTAGGGACACAGTAGTAGCAGCAGCGGCAGCAAAAGTCATAAAAAACAGGGAAATCGCATAAATATTCTAAATCAGGCCAGTTTTAGAAAGCGACAACAGTTGTACCATCGCGATCTGCCACCATCCATCCATCCATCTCCAACCCTTCATCATTTGAATTGTGCTGATATGAACTCCTTCCAGTAGTTGAACATGTATGCACATTTCCTGAGCGGATGGACATGTAAAGTATGAGGGATATGAAAATTAAGCTTTGGGACAAGCAACGTAGATAAATGGTTGAATCCCAAAGTTCGGAAATACTTAAAAACATATACTTTTGACCTAGCTGTATGAGTAAAGGATTAAATTTCTATAGAAATAAATATATATATTTTTGCTGCATTCAATTTGAAATCCATATGCTTAACATGACGCATTACAAGGCTTGATACGATTAAAGCAGTAATGCATTGCAAAAGATTTCAAAGGTTTATATATTTTTAAACATTTAAAAAAAGCAATCACTCAACTGATAATACGTAGAAGGCATGAAACTAGATTTTGGTAACTGGATAAGAAATATGTTATTTGAAAA
The DNA here is from genome assembly GCA_001718145.1 of Orchesella cincta. Classification (NCBI taxonomy): domain Eukaryota; kingdom Metazoa; phylum Arthropoda; class Collembola; order Entomobryomorpha; family Orchesellidae; genus Orchesella; species Orchesella cincta. The sequence continues at coordinate 129,669 of LJIJ01000128.1, forward strand.
AGCAAAAATAACTTATTGCAACAACCATCTTGCAGCCCTTTAGAGACTACTCTACTCCGTCAACAATCGGATTATCCATATGGTTCAAGAACCTTGTGTGTGTATAACGTGGAAGATTAGTTTATAAAAAAATGCGACTTTCTTGAGCACAACATTTTGTTCATCTGAGCTTCTGCTTTTGGAAACGCGGAGATTTGTGTATGTAAACATTGAGGGAACATCAGACAGACACTTGTTTAGATGAATATGTCTTGTAACGCGAAGGAGGAGAAATCAAGGCAAAACGAGAGAGAACTCAAGACGATGTAGGGAAGCTAAACTAAGTTTTCATGAAATTGTCAGGGGACATGCCAATGTCGATGGATTTACTGTTTTATTCCACGAATATCTTGAGATTTACGGCATTTCTTGAATCACACTTGAAGATTCTACTTGTAAAAACAACTCTCTTAACGTTCTGTCAATATAATATATACTTTTGTGTACCGTTTCCCTAAGTACTCAGAGTGCAGTTAGGAGTCTTTTAGTCATGAAGGTTTACAGTGGTAGGGCTTACGTGGAACATCAGTTTCAAGACTGAATATTAAAGTATGTAAAGGCTTATACTTATGATTAGTCGCTCGCGATGTAAACAGGCAAAGCCAATGAAAAGTGCAGTGACAAGACACAACGCAAGTCCTTATATTCGCGGTTGGTTGCTAAAATATAAGCAGAAACTACTTGAGATTTGAGTTGAAAGTCGTCTCCTTTGTAGGGTATACTCTTTCCACGTTCTTATTTTTGCCCATTTCTCCTGAATTAATATTGATAAACTAGAAGGCTTCATTTCATTTGAAATTTTAGTTCGAACTTTGGAAAATGAAGTACTCTAGCATTACTAAAACCTTGTTTTTGAAGAGTGGTTGCACAAATACTAAAAAGGTTTCCTGTACACAAAACTGTCTTCATATCTGGACTCTGTTATTTGAAGAGAGAGACAGAGATGACCGAAGAACTATTCGATTATAAACACAAAAATTCCTTGTACGCGTGTGAGTGTGTGTGCATGGCTAGCTGCATAAATTCCTTAATAACTCTATTTTGTTAAAAGTCAATAAAGCACAGAGCATTTGCCTCGATACCAGCAACAGATCTAACATGTGATCTCTGGCAAGGCAAAAAAGTGTTTGAAAAGATGGAGATGAGAGGGTTAGAGAAAAATGGGTACACTCTCATGTCATGAGTAATGCATCCATTATGTATATAAGGTATTCATTTGTAATGCAGTTAGATGCAATGCGCCATCAAACTATATGGAAACTCGATGAAGGCACACTTCATTCTTGGCTACAGTACACCGTGCTTTTCCTCCTTCTTTAAACCCAGTTATCTTTTTGTAGTTCTGAGCGAGCAGGAAAGAATTTCTGGTATTTATTTATGTAAAAGACGGATGCATGGCATGAGGCACAGTAACAGCATCTAATGATCAACGTTGAATAATATTTAGGTTGTGAAGAAAAGAGCATGAAATATGTACATGCTTATCCTGGAGTCTTGCTCCTATATCTATTTACATTGGTCTCAGATACGACTCGAGGTTGTCGTGCAACAAAAAATAAACTCTTAAGTCAAGTCAGCAGCTATAGTCAGATTCAATATCCTGCTTGACCTTACTCTCCTTGAATTGAACAGTTAATATATGGTGTACTACTACTACTACATGAGTTGCTTTTCGAGGAATTTCCTTTTTGGCTCTTGGCGTGCTCGATACTAATATTGAAGTATTGAAGGGAAAAATTTTTCTTGCCTATCTTGCCCTCTCTTGTTGCTACTCTTTTTGAAATTTACTCAAGTCACAGGCTCTTTGTGACGCTGTATCATTTTCTTTACAGTGCTCCCAACTCCCCTTTGAAAATGAGAATAAATGAGTTTGCCCTGCCATCTTAGTAGTAACACGCCAAAGGAAAATTTTCCAGAGAATTTCAAACTTGTTTGTGCCATTGATGGTGACCCCATTTTTTCATTTGCAAAAGTTACTGGAATACAAATTTAATGGATATAAATAAAAATGCTGGTGAAGACGGAATGCCCGAAGGGAATCACAAAAATATGAGAAATTCATGTGCTAGTACTTGGTAAACGTCCATATACGATAGATTAGCATTTGGAATTTGATGTGGTACATGTTTTTTAAGTATTCCAACCATAAAGAAAGTCTGAACTGGGTTTGACCGAAGTCAGGCAATGGAACAGTTTCAACAAATTTGAATCATAATAATGTTGAACTTTGTATACTATATTAATACAAGTTCTGGGTGGGGCCAATTTCGAACTCATTACGGATATATCGTACAGCAGAACGATAGAAGTTCATTTTAAAGCACGTACCATCTTTGTTTTGTTTGTTCCTACATCGAAGTCTGAGAATACCTCATGAGAATTCTTCTGCTAATGTATTTGTCGATATTTCAAATTCGCCCTCGAAAATACTATAAATGAATTAGTTTATGTAGCTATAACGACCTACGTTTTTTAATGTTATTAGGTAACGTACAGCTCGCCGGCCCAGATTGTTGCCTATACCTAATACCTTTGGGTATAAACCGACATAGGCTATTTATAGAATCATATTAGTCTCACATAGGCTTCTAATCAAACATGCTCGAAAGCGCTTGGTAGAATACTAAGATTTATATTAGAACAGTCTTTCCCAACAATAAAAGGACCTCCTGTAGCTAACCTTCACCAGTATCGCATCTTTGTCTAGCTGGAAAGCAATTAGTGAAGCTGCCAATACTGTTTGAGTTTCCTGTGTACTTCTTTTCGTAGCCAGTAGTGAGCGTTAAGAAGGCCCTGGCCTACACTATGAACAGCGAGTAATAATGCTGGGAATGTGCGAAGCCAATTATTTTACATAGCTGAGAAAGAGAAAAAAGGAATTGACAGGTTTTAGTGTTTCAAACTGAAGGACAGACGGTCTAATGAAGGAAAAGGCAAAGGGTGTCATGAACATCCATTTTTTACTTGCTTTCATGTCTTCATACATACATTGGATACCTTGTAACGACCTTTACTAGAAGCACATGTGCTCTAAAGTATCTTATAGGTTTGGAGGAAAAAGAATGCAGCCATTATTTTTATAGCGAATTCTACTTCATACGATTTTTCGTTTATCCGTCCGTCAAATTTTCAGCTCTCCATGATGATAACAATTATTAAGGGAACGTGATATGAAAACCGTTGTCATTTTAAACCTTGTTTTTTCTTCCCTACTTGCATGCAGCCGTTTCTGGGGGAATTTTTATATTGTCAATGAATGCTGTACTATAGGAGTTGTAGTAGAAACTAAAAAAAACCCGACGATAAGACAACTGGTGAACTAAAGTAAAGAATATGCACATAGAAATAAGAGATATTATTTGGTCGGAAGGAGCAGACGGAGGTGAAACTTGGTTTCTCTCCTTCTTTCAGCATATGCATGTATAAAGCCAGGTACTCGATCTTCCAAGAAGGATTGCAGTGCACAAGGAACAAGCTTTGTGTCTCCGTTTCTCTTCTTCTCCTGAATCCTACCCTGAGAGCTCATCTTATGACGATATTATTACACATATAAGATGTTTCCACGAAATAATTCACCATCCATCCGGTATGATGTAAGAAAGAAATGGAACAAGAATATATACAATATGTATACATGTGTCAGTTTGTCTTTCGGTAGATGCATCACTATCACTCAGTTGGTGGCTTACACGTGTATCTTTATTCCTTTTAGCTAACACAGACGACAGAAAAAGTGTAAAGAGAGGAGAGCTAGTGTAATGTGGGTTGGTGAAGGTATCATGTTCCCTTAGAACTTTCTTCTCTCTTGCCAATGTCTATCATCTTTTATTCACACCTCGAAATGTAATAGGCTGCTAACATGGCTGCCCGCTCATCCAGTCAACCAAATGGTATGAAGAGAAAGCAAATAGGTGGGAGACCTCCTCCTGTGTGAGATGGTGAAAAAAGACAAGTGATATTATTGCTACAACATATTAGCTTTCCGAATGACTGACAGACACTGTTGGCTTTTGATGGTTCACTGCTCACATTTGCTTGCTTATTTCGATCTACTGCACTCAGATAGCGGGTGTAGGTACAGCTTAGCCACATCTTGTTCCTCCTTAAGAAACATTTCATTTCACGTTTGCCCTCGTTCATCTTCGTCCCTTTGTGCTGATTGTTGTCCTATTGGAAGGTACGGGAGGAGAGATCAAGGTGGAAGTGTACGATGTTTCTGACAATAATTCCACTGCGGTGAATTTGTAAAAGAGTCCTACCAAGATTGCACTTTGAGTATTTATTTGAAATACATGCTTCGCTGGACAAATTCTCGATTTCCTTTGATTTACTCTTTTCGATTGGCTTTTTTACACTCGAATTTCTCTAGAAACATTAATCAAACAGGAAACACATATTTGATCAGGTGGGGTAGGTACAGAATCACTAGAAAAACCTAGTTGCGCTATAATTGAACGCAAAATTCATTCTCTACGAATGTAAAGAAGTTGATAAATTAATCAACTGTACCTAGAAACATGTAATTAGGAAGATATTGGCTTTAGAAAGATCCAAAAACAACAAATGCCTATTTGTAATTTCAGCTTAATGGCACAGTTGTGATTTCCTGGAATGAAGTAATTTAACACAAATTTCACCAGAATTCCCATAGCAGACTTGTTTACAGAGTTTCCCTTAAACTTTAATTTCCCTCAATCATCAAAACCATTATTTCTGGGAACATGTTTTCCAAGGCAAACTTTTTTACATGTATTCAACTCTACAGTAGCCAGGTAAATCAGATCACTCAAGTGACACAGTGAAATCGCCAAGGAACGCTGAGAATTTGCAACAAATCAAGGCAAAAAGAGAAAGCAAATACCTAAGAAACAGAAAAGAAATCAGACTCCTGCCTGCAGATCTACTACTTGCGTATGTAGCACAACTTTCTCTTTGGTGCTCATCTGTCGGTTTTCATTCTCAAATCTGCATTTCACTTTGTATGTAAATAAATGGGGGAAGGAGGAAGCATCGCTCCATTTGTTCCCCTAAGTGGAAGTGAAAGGAATCCCTGAAGAATGCTCATCTACTTTTTTCCTCGACTACTCCAACTACTTCCTGAAATGGGAACAAAGTGGAGGAAGCACACAGTACGCCAACTTTTTTAGCCGTTAGAACTGTACGCTATATTACATCAATATCTTTCTTGCTGCATAGAACTAGAATCTCCCAATGGACTTGTCTTCTTTCATACATACTACGTATTCAGCCTTTTCCCATAGAAAGGAACTACATGGATAGATAAAAAGGCTGGACTGTTGCATCATCATCATCATCAGAAACTGGCACAAAGCTAGTTTACCAGTTGTTGTTAGTAAGCAGATTGCATTCACTAATTTGCAAGCTAAAAAATTCAACGCTTATTCCTGTGCCATTTATACGTAAAATACTCATTGAAAACTATGTACATAGCAACCAAGTACCTACCAAAAGTGTATTTTTGATAATATTTCCATGACTTTTGATTTACTATCCAATGCTAGGCTTATAATTTTCTCTAATTGAACTCCCCCTATTATGGTTGGATCCATTTTTGTCGTTCCTTGATTACTCCTTGATTGTCAACCTTATTGAATACCTAACAAGGGGGATGGATTGAGATGGAAACGTCTCCCGGTGGAAATTTACAACCTGAAAAGAAAAAGCCACAATTTCTTCTTCTCAGTTGAGTTCACTCGTACAGACGTAAAAAATGGGAAAAGGGGAAAATAATAGGGGTAATGCACAAAAGTAAAAAAAGAAAGAAAACTTGGAAGAAACATTGTGGAAGAACGCACTTAAGTACAACCGTTGGTAGCGCACCATACGCAACTATTCGCTTACGTAACGAAACAAGTTCAAAACGGTTTTCTTTTTGTTGCGTAGGAGAAATTGCATTGTGCACTTTATACATAACATTCCCAACATGTCAAGAACTTTGGACGGCTCAATCCATCAAAAGTGAGCCTATTGTCAGTTTGATTGAGTTGTATAATTTATGAGATGCGCTTTCCGCTTCCGGATATCCGTCTGGTATAATGCAAGCCATCCATAATACACAGGACAGAGTTTTCTCTTCCCAAAGCAAAGAGGCGGAGAAGAAGAAGTGATCTCGGGTAGAAAATAATAATGATAATAAAACCCGGTATGAAAGTAAAGGTTCGTGTCATTTTCAAGGTTACCCAACTCCATACGCATTTCTCGGTTGGTTGGAAACAAGGCGTAAAATGCAGTCTTCCAACGTGGAAGAATTGAAATGATGTAATGCATTTCCCATGCAGCTGAACTGAATAAGTCAGACACAAAAAATATATTGCGCTCATTCATCTCATTTCCTTCTTTGCACATCGATAAACGTCTTGAGAAATCTGAAGTAAAATATGTGTGATAAATTGTAGCTTGTAGCTTGATCCTCTCCCATCGCTTCCCGTTCATGGGTAGCCTCCATGTCAAACCGAATCAAGTCAAGTGCGTATTCATTTTTCTCTCTCCATCATAATAATAACTAATGCGGATGTACACAGATCCCGACACGTATCCTATCCAATCATTTTCTCAGAGAGAAGTTTGGTTTTAGCGGAGGATGTAGTAGATTGGGTATAATCAAGAAAATGGATCATTTTAGCCGATTGTTCTTCACACGCTTTTGGTGACAGGATCGATAGGGACAGGCAGGAGGAAAATGAATTAGGTAAAGTGCGTACAACCCAGCAGCAGCTAATAGTCTCCTTCCTTCCTCCAAACTACCGTCTAACAATCAATGAACAAGGTTTTATTAAGCTAGTTAGCTCCAGTTGTCCCCACGTTGTTGTGTTTCCGAATGAGCTTGTATTTTAAGACTTTGGCCAGCTTTCTTATGTTTCTTGACAACTTTCTTCATCCGAAATTTTAGCTGAGAAATACCATCATACCACCGCAGGATCAGAACACAACCATGTTGGCAAAGAATGTGGTTCTTGACTTTACCGTGTGTTATTACACATGGCTCTCAACAACTCCGCATGCACATAACTTTTCTTCTCATCCAACTAGCTCTGTTGCTTCAATTCCGCAAAAGACATTTTAGCTTTTAGTGAAAACTCACATGAAATACAATGCACGACTAAGTAACAAGAGTGTTGTGGTTTTGCTCACGCTGCACATGGCAACAATGCCCATTTTCTTTCAAAATTGGATAGAGGCTTTGCTTTTGATTCTTTTCACCTCCCTTCCATATGCTTTGGTGGTAGTGGTGGTGATGGTGGTCTTGAACAATTTTAGGAATCATCCACCATCTTTCTTCATATTAAGTTTTAGTGTTTTGTGGAGAGACTTTGCGAAGAAAACTAAAATGAAATAAAATGTGAAGAGTGTCGTAACTCATAAAAAGAGTGAAAGGGGAAGAGGAAAAGAGGTCCCCTTGGGAATTTACATTCTAATGATGATGAGTGCATTTCGTTTCCGGTAATTAAATTATGAAGTAAATTAATCACGCTAATTGAGACGTATTTTCCCTCTCTCCCCCGCAGTTGAGTAACCAGCTACATAACAAAATGTAGAGGAGAACAAGAGTAGAGCGTATACTACCAAAGTTTTTAGGAGGATGTGTGCATGCCCATGCATATAATTTGTTGGAGAGCACACGTGAATAGTTTATTTCCTGAGCACGCATACGCACATAATATATTTCTGAGAGGACAACCAATACAACTGGTGAAAACCAGTTGAGCTCCACCAGATCCGTTAGGAAACTTGGACTTTTACAACTTTTCCATTGCTTCCACATCCCCATAACTTTCCCCCGTTGTAGAGCAGACGTCAAACAACTAGAGGAGTAGAATTTTATCTCTTGGATTATTTGGTTGTATCACAATACGTTCAACAATCACATTCTGCAAATTGGAATTAAACGCTAATTTGCTAAATGAAAGGCCACTTGATACTGAGAAGCAGTAGCAAATTAGCTCCAAATTGGGGATAGCATTCATCATAAAAGCGTTTCAATAATTGACTAAGGCGATGAAATTATATAAGCTGGCTTATAACTGACTGAGTTTCTGCTGCTGATGATGATGATGATCGACACAATTAGTTTGATACTCAGAAGCTGACTTTAATACAGTTATATCCGTCATCCTTACAGCCATTCATTATATACAGTGCCTACAAAAAATAATCCAGATTGAATGACAAGGAGAAAGAAGCTATAAAACCTTATTAAATGTTACACAAGTCTTTACAAACCTGTTAAAAATACTCACTACAGATTTGTACAGCGAGCAAAAAAGAGACAGTTATATAGAACCGTCTGCATACATTTGACTAATTGAAATTGAACATGATCCATCATAGAATGGTATTCAGCAAGTATATCATTAGTATTTGTCATAACGAGAATTGACGACGAATAGTTACATTTAATTAACAATCCAACCACCAGACACTAATTTATTCATGGCGTCTAATTCCGAATGAGAATTAGTTTCCTACATTTCAGTCGTGATTCCAGCATGTCAAACTTATATCTCTATGGTATTTACACTATATAGGTAGTAAACTATTTTTAAACAAAGTTAGAAAAAGTCAAACGCGAGTTGAGTTTGAATTGAATGCGAGCGTACACATGTACATATATGTACCATCATTGTATGGTAATTGCCAAAACAACAATAGGAAAGGAATGAAAAAAACGAAGAAAAACCAAGATGGGATGAGAAACTAATTTCTTTTTTCCCATTTTCATTTTGTCAGTTGAGTTCCCTTCTTCTCCAGTTTGCCACACTTATTAGACCAATTTGTCTGTCGGTTCATCCATCTGATTTGAAGGGAGAAAGATTGATGGAACTCAGCAAAAATCCTTTGCTCCTCAGTATTTTTTTCTCTTTCTCTCATTCCTTCCTTTTCTCTCTGGTCTTGAGTTGTTGCATGATAAAAATAGAGCTCGCATGCATTTCACCAGCTTTCACTATGAAAGGCATACACATACACACACTGCGTGTTGCCCTACTCAACATTTCTTGGCGTTGCTTTGTATTTGCTTCGACTCAACAACTGTGAAAGGCGGGTATTGAAAGCACTACATGTTATATGATGATACCTGCTGTTGAGTTTTAATTTCTGATGTAGTACTCATCCACGCCACGCCAGACATTAGAAAATGGGTACATTTTTTATTTCAGCATCTTGCTCAATTCAATACGTAGTGTTTCCTATGTGAGAGAATATTCCGTTAATCTATTGTTTAGTGCAAGTCATGTAACTCTGTGGTCATGCTGCGTCTTTTTTTCACTACTGTTTTTTCTCTTTGATTAGTCGAGGCTGACTGGGATATGTGTAAATACAGGAGCAAGGAGAAAATGAAAGGGAAAAATTATGACAGATTGCATGCAGCACAATCGTCCTCCTTCTCGATCGTTGTGGAGTAGCCTTCTGTGAAAAAAATAAAGGATAACACAAGGTTTTATTGTTGTGCTGATTGCATTATACGGTGTTAACAATGCTTCGCATCCTGCCGTAAATCTATTTGACACGTAAACTCGGGAAAAGGGAGCAAACAGCCAGGCTTCGTGTGAATTTTCGCAACATGCAGAACATCCACTCACTCAGATACGGCTTAGTTGTTAGGTACATAATATGTACATCTCCGTAAACATGGTTTGCACTATTGCTCATAAAACATTGAGAGTTTCTTGTGTTCCTAGCAGTGGGTCCTTCTAGCCAAAATGTTAGTGCTAAAAATATCCTAAGCTCCTAGATCCCTAATTTCTTAAGTTTATACTGCAAGGGTAAAGCCTTATAATTTTATTATGGTACGCAGTGTTTGCATGTGGAAGACATTCATGTTAATTGATTTTTTCTTATCGAAATCGACTAGCCTTTCCTAACTGTTTTTTTGTTTGGGAACTAAACATAAGAATTCCCAATCGTTTTTTATTCGACTTTCTCACAATTTTGAGGGCTGGAACATTCACCCATTGATCCTAGAACCAAACATCGTGAATGCGAAGTAAAGGGATACTTAGCTTGAGCTGTCCAAAAATTACAATGTTTTAGATGTATACATAGGAACAATTGAAGTGAACGATATTTAGGAAGTGTTGCTCTCATTTTAAATGTTTCTATTAAAAATTATTATTTGTATACTTAAGTTTACGTCCTAGACAAATGGAGAAAGTTGAGAAAGCAACACAAAAAGTACATACGCATGGTAGAAAGCAAAACACATATCAAATTGCTGATACAAACTTTATTCATAGTGTGTCGTACTTTCAACGCACATGTAATATATAGAGCATGACAAACCCCAATGTTTTACCTTGTAACATGTCAATGAAATGGAATTGAAAGGATGGGAGAGGTTTAAGAGGAACGAAAAATCTTTAGATAAGGGGGCAACAGATCCTAGCATCTACCGCAGGAATTTCTTGCAACTGCATATTTTAAAATGTGTTGGAATCGCTTTGCTTTGAAGCCGCATCCGTTTCGCTCACTAAGGAGAACAGACATTGAAGAGGGCTGATTTTCCTTTGTATTGGCATGTGGACTTTAGAGAATTGTTGGAAACGGTAACCGAATGCCTCTCTTTGCTGCAAAGGTAGCACACTGGTCTTTACCAAGTGCACGTGCATTGCAAGACAAAATCTTTTTTGTGCATGTTGTACACAAGTTGAGTATGTGTTCTGAAGACGAATAAAGCCCCACCGAGGGAAATAACAAGGGCAAAAACGACGTAAGCAGTTTTGCGGATTGATGTTAAGACCAACCTGATCTGACGTTTATGTGCCAAAAACAGAAAAAAAGGATGGTAATCCAATTTGATTATTTTTTGAATGAAATCTTCCTCTCCAAAACGAAACTGCGGAAGAACTTTCTTTCCACGTTATTTCTCCATGTATTGCATAATATCCCTTTATGGAGGGTTATTTTTGGAAGTCAAGGCTAGCCAAACTCCACTTTTTTCTAACGTCTGTGGAAATTCTATTTGTGAATCTATTTCTTGAGAAAGCTAAGCTCGATGCTCTTGGTTAAAGGGAAATATTAACTAATCGCAAGTTGTAGCTTAAGCTCTTAGGATATATTTATCTCGCAGCCTATAGCCTACACCTCCTACGCGTTTCTCCAGACAAACTCACAGGCAGGCGGAAGAACACGGAAAGTTTGGAACTGGTGCCATCATGCAATATCAATAATATTTTCTCGTATAGCATGCATTAATGCAGTTATTCTTACTGTGGAGGAAACATAAAAACAATATAAATCTGCTGCATATAAAAATGTTCTTGATTGACAAGTTTTACTTAAGTATTTTGACAGCCTTTCAATGTAACCCATCAAATCACAGGAGAAAATAGAAAGAGCTGGGTGGTTCTATTGAAACCCAAAACAATATTCAACCAGAATGAAACTCTGGGAAGTGAACTAAATTCTGTATTCAACTTTTCATTCACAACAGGAAGGAAAGGTGTTCCCTGTACATACGCAAGAAACCTGAGAAATAACATACAATAGTTTGATTGTTTAAGAAACAAGTATGTCTGACCTGAATATTGCGGGTGGAATTTTAAAGCCGTCCAATTTTTGCAATAGCAGGTTTTTGCACCTGTCTTTTTTTATGGGTCATCAGGTGTCGAAAATAATTATTGTCATATAGAAACCTTTTAAAATACTTTTGAATCTCCGGGAATCAAAATCAATTTCATACTTTTCTTAGGAAAACTAAGCTAAGATGGCTGAGCTGAGGTTGATAAATGCATGTGAACCACATTTTAGCCTGTGTCACTTCAGTTTGTTACCTTTTGTTTTTGGAAATTGGTAGTTTCTTTTTTATATTATGCACTATAAATTACACCTTGGTTGTCTCGGCGTGAAAGGGGGTTGGCAGGTTTCTTTAGCATTGAAATTTTCCCCTGAAAGAATTGTACATTCCTACATAATATGTATGACTATGGCACTTGCAATTTAACTGGAACCATACAACGTATTACCACTGAGTTAATTTCAGACAGCTGCTCCAAACATTCTCAAAACTAAATGCGAAATTATCAATAAAGTAATTACTTGTTACTCCCTTTAAAATATTGGCTTTTCGCTCAAAACCTCTTTCGGCTGTGCACTTTTATTCAATTGCAATTGCTTACCATACCTGCTAACATAAAAACAAATACTGCTTTCAGGCTTTTGTGTGTCGGATTAAAATTTGTTGTACTTTCTAATAGTAGAAATAGTGCTTGCGGAGTTCTCCACAAGTCCAAAAAGTTTTTTGTGTGCATTAACCCGCAAATGTTGTTTTGTTGCTGGGAGCACGAAAGTGCATTTAGTAAATGAGAAAATCGGTATAGCATTAGCGTCCACCTCTTCATGTTCCTTCACCACACATTTCCAAATAACTTGCAAGTACTTCCCTACTTTTTATACAACAACGGTTGGGAACACACATGGGAAGAACTTGAGCCTCAGTGAAAGTTAAATGGATAGGAGAGGGAGAAAAAAGTGATGAGCAAGGTCAATTTTATTACTTGGCTTTTCCATTGTTTCCAGGATAAGTTGAGAGTGCAAAAGTTTTTGGCACAGAGTTCAACAAGTTTGCAATACACGCTTTGCATATTTTGTGCAAAACTGCAGCTGAATTTGTACACAAATGTGGGGTTTGTTGTGAGCAGGAATGCATTACAAATTTATGTTGTTATCCTTTGCTGCCATCACCAGTAATGGGTTTCATATGCATTATATTCTTGGAAAGAATCGTGAGCCATTTCCTTTGAAATCTTCCTTCCTGCATCTGCCAATTCTCATTTCCATCTGCAATTCCCATCAAATCCTGTGCTCATATTGCATGCATGCATTTGGGTTTATCCTGGAGTTACAATTTTTGCAAGCTGTTGTTATTTCTTATAGTTTCGTCTCCAACGAGAAAAAGCTTAGGGAGTCCAATTCGTGCCAATGAATTTTATGCGTTTTTCTTTCGTGCCAAATGACAAATTATTTTCGAATCATTGAGGCTTCGTATTGCCAATAAAACTACACGTTCTTCTAGCTCTTTTATTGCAAAAAGTAGGGGAGTGGTTGTAAACAGACAGAAAGTAGCTGGGGAAGGCTCATTTGGGAATGGGAAGATCTCGTACGAAATTACAGTGGGGTCTCATTTCATCACGTTTTCTCCAATCGGCAGCTCAGTTTTGACGGGGATATGAAACCAATTCGAATTACTCTGGCTCTAATGCGTATTTAAATGCTTTGTGGGTATTGCCAGCGACTGCAACTTGAGTTTTCTCACCATTTCCTCTCCCACCCTATCTATGCAGTTGATTACCAATGTGTGAGTGTGTCTGTAGTTAAGCTAAAAAGCATTGAAATTTGTGAATGAGAAAAAGCTCGCAAAAAGAGGCTCTTTTATGTAAATTACTTTTCAATTCCAACTAATACAATTATCATGGTTTGCTACCACTTATTCGCTCAACATAAAAATGTTCTCTCCGTCCTGCTCATGGAACACACATTTCCTTCTGTGTTGTGTTTGGGGCCGCATTACTTTTTAGAAGCTATTAACGCGTTATGGATGTGCGACATAAAAACCTCTTTTTGCGACTTCATTTTGCTCCACTTGATGTAGAGCCTAGCACTTAGCTCCTCCATGTGTGTTGAGTACATTTTGTTAGGGAATGATGCAAGATGAAATGACAAGCAAAAAATCTTTTTGCTTTTGCAAACTGCTAATACTGCTACATAAAACGGTTTCCCTCTCAAGATTGGCATACCTCCAGACATGATCACAGTCATTATCTGAAGCAGTGAAGCAGGAACAGTTTGTGCCCTTAACTCATACAGCTACCTATTTACAAACTAATTTACGTATAAAATACAAACTCACTTTGGAACATGGACATGTGTGTGTTTGGTTGGTTGATGGTAATTGTGAAAGAAACACTGTGCTTTTGATGCACTACATACTTGATTGTACGACCTTAAGCTTGAGCTCTCTCAGCTGAACCAATAATCAGTAATGGTCTCCCATTTGACGGGAAATAATTGACGCCATAAATGTTTCTCGGAACAAGAAACATTAACAGCCATGCGGATGCGGGAGAATGATGGCATGACACAGCCGCGTGTTGTATGCTTGATGGAAACTGTATGTGAATGTATTGTATCGCTTTGCTAAAATACTCTCGGAAAAAGCGCACTACGGTAGGAAATAATTACTGGAATAAATACTCCCGATGATAACCGGTATTAAAGAGAGTTCTTTTTGATGACCTAGTTTTAATCGTACAGTTGCCTTAAGTTCTTTTCCCTTGCTCGAAAGTTTGAAGTGTACTCCACTATTCATTCGTTGACTTGTTCCTTATCCCTATGTAGAAAATGACTTACCAATTATTAGTTAGCTAAAGTAGCATCTTTTGACTACAAAAATCGAACTCTTGCCTACCAATTACACCAATCAGAACTCGTGTTCGACTGTTTCTAGAAACGGTACAATTGGTTGAATCTTATGAATAGTTTGAATAATGAAGTTAGCATAGCACGATTGAAATAGCTTACGTTAGTTAATAAAATGTTACAAGTTGCAAAGAGCTTCTATGCATGCAATCAAAATAAGAAAGTATGTATTTAAGCAACATAATAGCAATTTATATGCGTAATAATACAATATCAAAGCTGTACTGCAAGAGTAGCACAAATGCATTGCATGGATGAACTCATCTGAACTTTCACTTGAATGCATAATTTCACTTGAGACGGTTGAGATCTTCTGTTACTACCGCTGTGCTCCAACGACACTTTGATTAGAATTTCAAACTGACATATTGAATATAAATATACAAAGTAAAATCATACTTCAAAATACATGATGTAAGCAAGTAGCCCATTTTTCGCTTGAAGTTGTCCTAACTTACAGTGTCATTTCTGGGCATTAGATAGATTCCAACACTTTAAACAAACTGGGAGAAGAAACTGTTGAAGCAAATATAATCGGCTGCTTTCACCCTTGTTAAAACTGCTGTAGTCTGGAGCTAGATTAACGTTGTTATTTGACGTAATACTATGTCATATGCTCATTCACTCGTTCATGCACAACTCATTCCTTTCACTTGTTTGAAGGGGTGGTAGTAATTCGCTAATAATTGTTTCGAGCCTCAATGAAGAAACGTCATCTCTATTTCTGTCATTTACTTACCATCCACTCGGTTTCATTGAGCTGCTATGAATTTCGTAAACAACTTACTTTCACTATGACTATGTTTAAGTCATTAAATATTGCTGAAATCGTAAATGACATTGTAAATCACATGTCACATTATAAGGTGTACACAAGCATGGATGCTTGCGTAAACAAAGACAGTTTAATTACAACTTTGACATGAAATAAACTCAAAGGCTTAATTTTGAGAGAGTAATGCAATATCTACTCATGTGGACATTTGTGAGGTTGTGTAAGCATAGAAATATGGATAAAATAAATTTTACTACGTCATATTCAAGTGTTTACTTCAGCTTTGAGGTGAAGAGTTAACCCTTATTTTATTGGTTGACTTTCCTTTGTATTTTCTTTTCTCCAATTTTCTCACCTTCAAATTAGTACAGTCGAACTGCTAACAAG
The DNA here is from genome assembly GCA_001718145.1 of Orchesella cincta. Taxonomy (NCBI): domain Eukaryota; kingdom Metazoa; phylum Arthropoda; class Collembola; order Entomobryomorpha; family Orchesellidae; genus Orchesella; species Orchesella cincta. The sequence goes on from LJIJ01000128.1 coordinate 145,303, forward strand.
TCATTTTTTTCATACATGGGGAACTAGGAGGAATTAGAATTGCTCAAATTGCAATCATGTCAAGCAATGGGAGGTAGTATTAAGAGTTGCTTATGATTTTGTTTATATGATTTTCTACCATAATTCTACGTACATTGCGTACTGATGCGTGCTCATTAAAATGTACTGAGTTTATACTTGTCGAACTCTCCGAGGGACGATGCTGGTTTACGATTTAGTACATACATAAGGAATGGTTTCAATTAGGTGCCTCCCTACGTTCTTTTGACGATGGTATGGAAGACGCAAGAAGAAAATGTTATAGCTATTTTCATATTCGTCTAGAATGGGGAGACGGTCAGGAAATAAAAAGTGTAATGATCTCATTTTCCTCTAAATTATTATGTTTCGTGAGCTCATTTACATACATGCAAGCCCTCTCCGTTTCTGCGTAGCGCTCATCCATGCAATATATATGGGTGTAGTACATAGTTTTCCAGGTTTTATTGACAACTATTTCAAAAATCCAATAAAAATGTTCCAATTCTCGGGGTTGTTTTCTGCAAACTGCCATTTTTGAATGCACGAATGTCGGCATGAAATGAATCGCAAATATGAAGCCATGACGGAGCCCAAATATTTTTTTATGAATTGTATTTGAATTGGACTAAGAGACCAGGAAAATAAGGGAAATGTGTTAAACTTTTTGGCTAAAACTGAAACTCGTCAATACTTTTATTTCCTTTTACGAGGCGGATGCCCATAATTTTTTATGCATGAAAAGGCTTGCCGCATCTATTTTTGCCATTCAATTTTATTTCTGCGTGCCGATTCCATCCACTTCCCACACAAATAAATGTGTGTATTACACCGCATAAAGGTACAACGAATTTCTCTTATATAATGCAAAAAAGGGAGTTGCAAGAAATGCATTGAAATTCGGTATCAAAATATTCCATTTAAATATATATATATCTATATACTTATGCATGTACACTACACATTCATTTCCCTTTCTTCAAATTTCCACCTTTTTTGATGATTGTCATACAAACGGAGACAGCCATATCATTCCCGTGTACTTTACCCATTGTTTTCCGTTTCGAAATGCCGACTTTAGAATAAAATGGGTGTCTTCCTTCCAAAGTGTCTGTGACCGTTTCGTACATTTAGCATTTATTCCATTCCTATTTTCATGAGTCAACATATTTTGGGTTTATTTCATTCACGAAGAAAGGCAATTGTTTCGATTCTAATACGGCTCCGTTTTTTATGTGTTGTCGCTCAAAATAAAAGTCGATCAGGGTGTAAGATGGAGACCCAAGAAACAGGTTTTCAACACGGTGTATTTCTATCACATTCAATTTTAAAGTATGGGACAGGAAAAAGTAATGTTCATGGAAATAAGTTTTTACAACCTACCCACATGTCATGTCATAACACATAGCTCCAGTTACTGAAACATACAGATATGTACGTTCCAGCACAGAATTTGTATGTATGCACATATATCTGGATCACATCACAACTGTCGGATGTGGTAAAAAGGCTGTAAACAATGTAAAAAATAGGGTAAAATGAAGGAAAGAAGAAAATGGCGGAAGTGAGGGGAAAGGGGGAATTGAAAATGTTTGAATTTACATGCAGTTATAATACAACCTGTATTTTTCAGGTTTGAACGAATGTATATGGTAGAGAATAACAGTCGTTGTTATATATTTTTCGGCAAAGGCCGCTGTAATATGAGGGAAGGAAGAATAAGAAATGGGCATATCTTAAACTACTGCATTTTGCAAATTATAGTCCACACACACCTCATTCCATTCCACTCGTTGCTCTTTTCACCCATTTTATTTGAGCCAGGAAAGAGAAAAGGGAAAACGAATCATGTCATGAAATGAAGGAGTCAAGTTGAAGGAATACGAAAGGAATGAGCATCACACATCGCACCTCTTCACAAAAAGCATGAATAACACGATGCGTCTCACTCACAATGTAATACAACTTCATGCATACAGATGCGATCCATAAATGAATATATATATTTTAAATAATATAAATATAGGTGGGTGTACATTTGATAGCAATAAAATGGAATAGGTACATACATGGTTGTCAATTCTTTTTCTACGCCATAACCTATTCAACAACGACTTCTGGGCTACTGTTCCTACGCCAACCACTCACTCAGTGTTGGCCCCGTGTTTTTTATTTTTTCTTTCTGCATACGAGAGCAAAAAGCTACGCTGTTTTCCAAAAATACAATTTCGAAAAGGAGAACAAACATGTATGGGGGAACGGGTTGGTGGCAATTGAATTTGAATATTTGTGGGATTGAGTTGAATAGGCAAAAGGACTTTTTCACTTTTTCATCATCATCATCATCACCATGGCCATCAACATCTCTTCCCCCAAATCTACCTTTTTGCTTACCATTCATTCATTTTATATGACTACAACAAATATACGACAGCTCACTTTCCGCCGTCCGTCATCAGCTATTCTTTTTTGGCTGACAATGAGAATATCCATGCATAGTGGCGCAAGAAGTAACTTATTTATTTTGGACTCCATGTTTACCTGAAATGTGCTTGGATAAAATGAAGAGAAAGAGGTGGGAGAACCAAAAAATAACATGAAACTGGCCTTCCTATTTTAGTTAAAAGGAAGATGCAAAACAACTACATCTTGTGAACCATTACTACTAGTCCCTTCCGCTTTTTAACACTTGCTAACACATATATGCAGTGTAAGTAAGCAGTACAGCAACAAACAGAGCGCAATTCTCCGGTTCCTTTTTTGCTTTTTGTGAAAAATACCTTAGATATATTATTGTAAGCCATTGTGGGCTAAAGGGGATAACAGGCTCATATTTTATTCTTTTCACGGTGTAGACTTTATGTCTTTAAAGTGCGAATTCTTTCCGTTTCTCTCTTCCCCTTTTATTCTTTTCTTCTCACTTTCCATTTGCTCACTTTTACTTACGAATATCTTTGGATCTCACTTTCTTTCTCTCGTTTACTTGTTTTGTATACGATGATTATGGTCGGATACGTCAAAAATAATTCAACGTACGAATAAGCACATTCGAGAGCTAGCCTTGCTTTTCGACTGGCTAAAACACTTTCTGATGAATAATATTTAGGTTGCTTTTTCGTAGACGCGGATCCTCGTAAATTTGACATCATTGAATCAGCATGCAAGACAATGGTTATATGGAATGAACAAAACATGTAGCTTAAGTCATAATAACTCTGTTTTACACATCCACCCAAGCTTTCATTCCTTTATATATACATTTAACTTACAGAACTCCGCTTTAAAAAAAACTACTATTAAAACATCATACTGTTGCTTATAACGTGTTGTGTATAGAGAAGCAGGAGAACAAAAATTATGAACAAGATTTTCTTCCATTTTTCCTTGAAAGCAAAACATTTTGTACATCCGACATTCCCAAAGAAAAGAATTTTTCCTGCTTTTTTCATAACTTTCATTCCATATTTTTGTTGTTGCTGCTGATTGAGTGAATGGGAGTAGGGCGGAAGTAGAAAAGTGTGTAAATTTGAAAGCAGGGCAAGACTGTAGGAAACAATGAATCAAGGAGCATAACAAACTTTCACTTCCACTCGTTTTACCCGAGAGCTTGTTATTATGAAGTCAAGAAGGTTGTTTTATGCTACATTGACCGGCCTTAGACTGGTATGCAGAAGAGACGAAATTGCATTATCGTTCTCATCATCATCATCATCATTCTAACAGCATTTTCAAGCTGAGATCCCGCTAGATAATATGCCGTACATTGTGCATCAGATTGGCTCCACTTTGTTTTATGAATTGGGAACCAAATAGGGAAAACTTTCTTTTATATTTTCTCCACAACCCTTTTTCATATTCTGGAGACAAATGGTAGCATTAAGTGGCAGTAGGATATCACGCATCTTATTGGAAAATCATGTTCCAAGGAAAAAAATCGAGTTTAGGGTCATGCATGCATATTATCCTATTTTTAGGATGCGTTCCTAACATAATTTAATGAACAACATGGGGATGGGATCAACACAGCCAGATATGGTTTATTTTACTCACAGACACAAGGCAGGGAAGCGGAGAAAAAACATAGGAGGTTATTGGTGCTGGGGTGTGTTTTTTACTCGACCCAAGCTAAAATTTGAGCGTCTGATTTTTCTCCTTTGGAGAAACAGACATGCATACATACACGCGAGGCTTGGTTGGTGGTGAAAATTGTGATCCAATTTCATCGACCAAGAAGGGAACTAAAAAATAGATTGAGATGGAGAAAAAGGGGCAAAAGTGGGAAAACTTTATCCATGTGCTAGACAAACATCCTCTCTGTTTTTAAAAAAAAAAGATAGAAAAGGCAAAACTGCAGCTCTCCAAAATCCACTCTCTCTCTCTCTCCTCCGTTTTCGTTGCCATTAAAATCCGCTGTGTAATAATAATAGCTGGAGTTTTGTCGCATGAGCACCGGCACCAGATGAGTTTTCTCTTTTTCTGTCGATGCAGTTCTCTGTAACCCGCATAATACTACAGCCACCACGACCATACCACACAGAACGAATATTCAAATATAAAGGATGAAAGAGAGAGAATGTAGTTATATGAGGAAAAAGGATTCGCTTTTCCTATTAGATGCTGTCAAACCGGGGTAGTATCCATTGATCAATGTTATTTATTCGGAGAACTAATGAGATATGTGATTGGAATTGGAATATGTGTGTACGACTGAATGCATGCATCCATGTAAGTATGGATAATAGGAGAATGTGTGAGTACATGTAAAAGTTGGCTATAAGATCACACAGGGAAGCTTTTAGTAATGAACATGCAGAATAGAAGAGAAAATATAATGGCTCTTCTCTTCTTTCTCCTCGTCTCATCCACTTTATTTAGCTTGCTTCAGCTGCTGTACCATACTGCTGCTACTAGTGTGATGTACGTATACTGCTGGCTCAGCACTTTTCCTAAAAAGCGTGAATGGAGACATAATGTAATGGGACTGTACAATTAATGCTAGGAATTTTCCTAGGGAAGGATACACACATACAGAGATACGAAAAGAATGTATTGAATGGCGCATTTTAGTCTGGAATGCTTTTAAATTACGGCCATGTGCTGGAAAAAGTTGATCAAATTATAGGCATTACCCCACACACGAGTACTGAAAATAGGATGATTAAAAGTGTATTTTAGTATGGGCCCCTCCTCTATTAAAAAAGGAATGTGCTCAGTAGTCAACAAAAAACTGTTTTCTTGAGATCGATGAGTGAGTCGGCAAGTGAGTGATAGGTTTCAGTGGATGAGATTTTACTCTCCCTTTTTTACCGAGAAAGTTTCCTCATAGCGTGAAGGTCAATGAATATGAGGCATATGGATAGTTTCATCACATCAGTGATGCGATGACACTTTTTTCTAATTTCGTTCCACCCGTGAGCACGCATATTATTAAATTGTTCACTTGCTGGATGGCTGTACACACTTTGTACCACTGTTTAATGCCTATAATCCTTGGGAAACGCTTCCGAAGAGTTTCCAGCGTGACGGCTAATAACAATGTAAAAAGTAGCCGGTTTCCGATTATAAAGTTGGGAAAGGTGGTTTGGTTTCATATACTCTGTCAACAACCGGGTCCCAAATGGTGGGAGAGAGATGTGTCGCCGACGTAGGTTCTTAATGCATTGTAGACTATTATCATCATTAATTCTTCAAGTTAGAAAATAGGGGAAACGGAACCAAAAAGACGAGGAAAATAAGGTTACATGGTGGATGGGAGTTCATGGCAGTTTCCCTGTTTTTTGTGGTAAAATTGTGCAGATATATACATGGTAAGAATGTGTAGCATCTTAAATTTGTATGGTGTGGCATTTCATATAAGGTATTCATATAGCAGCACATTGAAATATGGAGTATTGCCATATCGTCACTGGAAAATTCATGTTTTTCTACAGAAATTCACTCTCCACGATTTCAGCATGACCAGCCATATACATCCATATAAAAGATGGGTTTTGTTACGGAAGACTTGATAAATGGTTCTTCTGCCATGTCTTTGATTTGAATTTGATTACCGTTTTTTGTTCATTTAGTTCGAAAAGTTTCGAATTCACAAACCCCTTGTAGAGCTGCATGACTACCACTTTTTGCTGATTTTAGTCTCCCTTGTGTGATAGATTTTCTCTTGCTGGTTGGGTTGCTTGGTGTACACTTCACTTCCATTATAATAAATCTTAAGGTTTTCTTCCCGACACAAAAAAAGGACGTATTCTTCCACGCCCATCATCATCATTATCATCCTCCTCTGCTTCTTGTCCTATTACTTGCTCCATTTTTACAAGCATCATCGGATCAGACTTTTGTATTATTTCCCTATAGACTCCTCGCCCTTCCTTGAAATGAAAATTATACTATTATTATTATCATTATTATATTACAAGTATATAAAGTGGGGCTGGCTGAGTGAGAGAGAAAGTAAGTCATTTTGAGAACAGTGTTGGTGTGGTGGTACTGAACCAGAGAAAACAATGAAAACCACACACACGGATGATTCACGAATTATTAAATTGTTTGTGAGACTCCTTCGCCTCAGCTTAATTAGTTTATTTTCTCTCATTTTCTAAATCTCTTGTTTTATATAGGAGGACAAGATTCCCCACCAGAACCCGCACCTTCGGAAATTCCTATGAGGATGAATGGAGGGCTGAGAACGCTGAAATCTGCGTATGTTGGAGATATGGACGGAGATTCTGATCATCCTGCCTACCACCTTCAACCTGGTTCCGGTTTGTATCTTCAACAAGGTAAGGGGGAGAGAACTTGACTGCTAATGCTACTTTAATTGTTCCGGTACGCTCAACTCAGGACTGGTTCCATTTCAACTTTTCACAATGAAAATTGTGTGGGAAAGTGGACAAAAGAAAACTCCAAAGTGGAGCAACATGCTTTTGCTTTTCAAGATTTTTTCTTCTTCTTCTTCGTTGTCGCAAACTATGTACTTGAGATACAAAACTAGCGTACTATCAAAATCTCAACTTTTTAAGGGAGTTTAAGCACAAGTAAATCATCTAGTGAATGAAGGAATATTCAGGTTGCTATATATTGATAAGTTTTGAGCTAATAAAATAAGAGCAATATCATATTTAAGCATGCATCTGATATACATATCACAAAGTGGCGCTCTATTGTGTATCCAAAAAATTTATTCTACTTTTTCTGCCTTCTTGCAACTCAAAGCATTTCTTTGATACTTCATGCCTCATTTCCCATAAATTTGATTTTTCTCTTGGAGAAAAATTTTTTTTTAGCTGATGCAGCGTACAGGATTCAAGAAGACTAACAAGAAATAAAGTATTTTCTTCATGGTGCATTTACGTAACATAAGTATTATGAGAGCAAAGCTCCTTTCTGGGGAAGAAGAGCAGAGCAGGGTTAAATTCTGTTGTGTGATATATGTAAAACACCCATAAGATTTCATAATACATATTACAGGTATATATAATGGAAGGAAGAAGAGAAAAAATGTGTTCTCTACTCTGCATGACTACACATTTCGCCTCTTGTAGTCTGCTAGATATCTAAATTATATTTGAAGCTCGAAAATAGGATTATAAAGGAGAGAAAAACGAGCGAAAAAGAAATGAAATGAAAGGAGGATGCCATGAGAATGGAAAGTAAAGTCAATGTGAGTGAGAGAGGGGCCAGGCAAAAACATGAGGGAATATTTTTAAGTAATAAATTAGATTACTTCTCACTGGCAACCTGAAATTTGCTGAGCAAACAGACCCTTTCATGAAGAAGCTCGTGTGTACATATGCATGCTCTAATGCTATTTCCTCTGATGCCATACTAGGATCACCGGCAACCGTATATTATACGACATAAGGAATTTTGCATATTATACATATATTCCTTCCTGTCCATTCTATATTCCCTTTGCAAACCGTGACCGAAAAGGACAGTGAATGCGACAATTGCGTAAAAGCTAGTGTGGCTCCGACACTTTTCCTATAATGTTTGTAGAGAGAAGATGCTTGGCGGCATGGTAGGAGTACCTTGGAGGAGGTTCTAATAAGATGCAGACTGGCATCGCATTAGTGATTGTTGAAATTGGTGAAGTCGCAAAAATGTTGACAGCTTGGCGATTTTCATAGTACGTGACGATTTTGGCACAAAAGTCTTCCAAAAGGATTCCGTTATAATTTCTTCATCCCGCCCTTGTAATAATCGGGGAGTCCACAGTCTAGCCCATGTTGGTAGCAATAGTAAGCAGTACAACGGGAAAAATCAATAGTGCACCACGTGATAAGAATCAATTTTCCTGGATTATACATGCATCCGTCATTTTTTTGCTTTTTCACTGATTTCGGCCTCCTTCCAGTCCATTTGAATGCACATATATGAGGGACGGCGGATGTGCGAAAGTGATTATGAAATTGATACTTTCTTATCACTTCACAAATTCCAGACAATGGGGAGAGAGTGCCGGTGACCAGATATAGTGTAAACCTCCCACTGCTCCTCCTCATTGCAAATTCTGCATTAAAACCAATTTTCTTCCGTCCTTTTCCAAGTGGTTATTATAACCGGAAAATACATCTCGTGCTAAAAAGCCATTAAAAGATTGGAGATGGAGAAAAACTCGGTGAATTCTCTGCCATTAAACAAGTTTTTTCTTCTTCTCCACCTTCCACTTTCCCCTCTTCATGTTATTTTGCCCAGTAGTTCTACTCTCCGTGCTCACTATACTCATTCACGGTATGTGCAGCTTAGCAGCTACCATTCATTTTTGTATGATAGAAGAAAAAAACCTACTACCGTGATGGTGAGCATAGAACGGCAAACAGCTGGTGCTCATATAAGCGGCATCCCATATAAAATATACAACCTCCACTTCCGCAGTCATCATCATCATCATCAGCCTTTCATTTATTCACTTGAACTGTATGAGTAAAAGTGTAAAAAAGCAAAGCTGAAGGAAACTAGAATATACTTACTTTTAGGTAGGTATTCTACCTACCTTTTTGCTAGCTTCGTTGGTTGAAATGAAAAAGAGAAGAACCTTGAAAAGGGAGAGTGTGTTTCGCTGTGGCCATTCTTATACATCCATACTTTTTACTACTTTTTTCTGGAGGAAGCGGGGAGTGAAGACAAAGTCATATACTTGCCATATCAATAATACAAAAGGAGACTACTCTTTCCTTAGAAAGCACAAGTCATAATAAAATATCATCAGTTCTCTGCACAGGTACACATTTCGTGCCATTAATGCCGTACTACAACCAGTACTTTGTATCATCATTCTCCCTACCATTTTTTCCACACTCCCTCTAAAAATTTAGCCATCTAAAATATTAATTTTAGCTTACATCCATTTCCTCAGAAAAAGTAGGAGAAAGTGATTCTCGGAATGAAAGGGAAAGTGAATACAGAAAGAGTAGGGCTTTTATATTGTAACAACCTGAAAAATATGGCTTCTATTTTTGTTAGAAATGCAGTAGTTGGTAGCAGTGAATGAGCAAGGATGGCAAGTAAGGGGAGGAATTGCTCAGTTTTGTATGAATACAAATAGTTATGCCATGACAGGTAGAACTGGGTAGGTATGCTATGCCGTTGAGTGAGTACTTATTATAACTTTCTTAATATTCTTTTCTTTTTTCCAACCAATGTACCGAGTTTTCTTTAGATAAACAAAAAGGTGAAACTTTCTTTTGTACCGATTGCGATTTGGGTAAAAAAGATGTGCTATTAGGGCTAAGGTGAGCAGTAAAAAAGGGGTTAAGAGTAGAGAAAGAATATCCATCAGAGATTCCTGAAACGGGAGACGAATTAGCAGGGCAAGTATTAACCTGAATCACTTGTTAGGCTAAAAACCTAGGTTGGTTAGTTGGCTACAGTTTTACTTATATGGGAAGAAATATCAAAGAAAATATTATCTTGCTCATGGAAAGCCATGCATGTACTACAGATTTCCATTAAGAACACACGCTTTGTGTTGAAATTGTGCATGTCATGGCATATTAATTCCATTTTACGTAGGAAATTGCAGGATTAAATGAGAGCTACAATCGTACAAAAAGTTACGAAATGAAGACAATACGATGGAAATATGTTTTACTGCTCAATTCATTTTTATGTAACAACCACACCACTCCTACTCAAAATTAAAAAAAACTTGTATGAAGTCAGTAAAATGGCGTAGTTGGTAATATCTGTTTTATGCAAACTTACCGATTTTCACTACTCCTACAGGATAATTTGCAATAAGAAAACAAGTTAAGAAAAGTAGATTTCACGGGATGGAAATTGAGATTAAAGTGTGTATCTGATTACGCCATTTCTGACAGGGAAAGGAAAGCCCATAAAAGTTCTGGAAACTTACCTTGTTTTAGAAAAAGAAGGTTACTCAACTTTTTGATTACGAATGTATTGCAGTTTTTTGTTGGGTAACTGTCAAAATTATCAGATTGCTTTTTCCTGTGTACAGCATATTAATGAAGTTCATCCCCATTTCGCAATATTCTATCGCTTCGCTTCATTCTATTACTGCTGTAAGAACTAAATGTCAGTGCAAAATGATGAGTTGAAAGTTGATTACAAAATTTGTGCGCTAGAGAAAATAGAATTGTCGGTAGTCAAGTTGTAGCTAGAATTGAGAAAGATTTGATGTGTGATAAAATGGGATTGCAAAAGTACAAGACTCTATAGTTTTTTTCTGGAGTTATTCGTCTGTCATTATCATATTTTTGTGCCATGCCATATGACATACGCTGGGAAATTTCATCAAGAGAGGAAGTAAAAGAACAATGTATAGCTTCCTGTCTTTTCATTACACATCTTTTGTAACCTACTTTATGTAAGGTAAGGTACATTCATATGCTACTAATAATATATACCAACGTAATTTAGCTGGCGAATACTCTCAAAGGAAGCCTCCAGCCTGTTTTTCTATAAATGTATATCCTGTTATTTTGCTTAGTTGTGATTCGTAAAATGAGTGGAAAGCCGGACTCTGTATAACGCTAACACTCAGATTCATGAAACAAATTTCGCAATGGAAACGGCTAGATTGGATAGGCTGTTATTCATAACGGTTACATCATAAGAATAAAAAGCTAGGGAAGCTCAAACAGGTACAGAATGTGATGACAGGAAATGAGACTTCCACGGGCACATTCAGAATAAGATTACGAGCGCGTAGTAAGCAACAGCAGCTCCGCTTTTACTCAGAAGAAAGGAAGTCAAATTTTTGCTCAACTCCTTCGTATTATTTTGGCCCTTCCACGCTTTTTCTTTTCCTTTTACCTTCTCCGATTTTTATTGTGCTTGACAATAATGACAAAATCTTACTATTTTATTTGACACCCCGAAATTCATTTTTCGTTCATAACCCTATTGTATGTCACACCGGAAACGGTGGAGAAAACCAAAAAAGAAAGAATAACGTGGGAGCGTTGCGTTGTGAATGCTCCTATTATACTAACTACTCCAGATTTTTGGCTATAACAAAAACTCTCCAGAATTAGAAAATGACTGCAACAAGCAAGATAGCAATGTGAAGAAGCCTTTTGGCAAAAAGTTATGTAGGATGTAGCCATACTTCTTTTCAATATTTTGTATGTAAGGTGTGGGCAGAAGCCTCCTTCTTTAAAGTAAATCGATAGCTTTCAGAGAAAAGAAAAACTAAGGAATTACAGAGAAACCATGTGGATGTATTTCCTGGCAAAAATAATTTCCGAATGAATGCTCTGATATGATATGACTGCTTATCTACAGAAATACGTGAAATGTGGAGGTTTTCAGGTGTTTTGTGGGCGTCCCTTTAAAACTCAACCATATGCTGAAATGTCAGCTAGAAAGTGTCCTGTTTCCGTTAAATTTGACTTTTCGTAAACGCAGTAAGAAAAATAATTTAGGGCGAAAACATAGTAATGGCGTATCACATCTGTCATCAAATTTCAAAGTAATCTTAATGTAATCCCGTCGTAATGATGTCTCAAAAGGATATTATACTGAAAATGTAAGTAAATTTCTAGGAAAGTTTTAAATAACGCAAATCCCACGGAATTTAGTTATTCGACTTTTGTGGTGACTCTTATGGATTCTACGAACTTAGATTTCAAATTGCCCACTCATCTGTGAAAAAATCATAATGAACCAAACCTGTGGGAATACATTGGATCGGTAATGCATTAGTTTTTAATGGAATTGGAAATTCTGAAGAACTTCAATACCACATCACCCAATCACACATGATAGTTTTTAGAAATAGTGTATCTAAATTGTCAATTGATAGCATTCTTCGCCTTTCGTTACATCCCATAGAGTCAAGTGGCATTCCTATCTTCTAACTGTTCCAGGAACGAAACCGATAGCGATAGGAGATTTGGCAACCATTAAAAGGCAAAAGTAACTGAAATTTCATATCGTCCAGATCACGATTACTTGTGGAGGCAGAGGAAACTTGAGGGAATGAGTACCCTTGTAAGGCCGAGTTTCCTTTGAAACTTTCCAACAGACAAAAATTATTTTGGAGTAGTTTACATGTTGACGAATACCTGATACCGGAAGTTGAGAGGTTTCACTTTCATGTGCTGCTTTTATATTTTCATTAGCACATCACTGCTCCATCACTAAAACGGTTTAGGTTCAGAAAATGTCATCAAAATATAAGTGCATTATATTACTACCAACTTTAGCTATTAGCCTTTCCAGGATATAATATCTGTTTCTTAAGAATACCTTGCTCAGTAGTATTATGTGTAAGTGGGTTGTAGTCTTGTAGTTGTGTGTACTTATGTTATATCACAAAATTTTTATTATATCACACTATTCAGTATTAGATGAGTGATGATGGGAATAATGATATGATTCATAATATTTGAGACTCGTTTTAAAGCTGAGGGTAGGTATGCAATGCCGATTTGCTTTTTGGTTTATCATTCCGGATAGAAATCCCTTTGAACTTTGTCTCTTGTAAAGATTTCTATAAAAGCCGCTCTGCTCTCTTGACTGGATGGAAGTGATACAGGAATCATTGGAGGGCTTGTGTTCAGCATTTTACAGTTGCTCAACTGCACTTTACTCTCATTAATTGCTCCCAGCTACAAAATATATAAACATGGTTAATATCATGCGTTGGTGTAAGCACTGCACGAATTTGCCTAGAGATTCACAGGGGATGCCGGCTTATGGCTATGTAAAAAAAACAATAATCATTTTGAGTACGTGTGGTGGTTATGAGTAGGAAGTGCTGCAATAGCTGTTGTATTGTGTTGGGTTAGAGCTATGCCATGAGCACTTGTCTGCTCTTTTACACTTTATGTCACTTCCTTTTGCTATGAAAAACCTCTTGTTGTAATTTGAAAAGAGGTGTGGTGGTATCCTCATGTGAGTATGAGGTCCTCCTCCAGTAGATTTTCATAAAAACATGGAAAAACTTAGTAAATGAAAGGCAGCAGGGGGATACTTCACTGAAATTCAGGTACTGACTGTGATTACGTACTGAGTTGTAATGGAAATTTAATTTAGAACCACTTGCCTTGTTTCATCAAGCATTATTCAGAAGGAAATTTATCAAACATTATACTTTCTATTTTATTTAAAGCTAAGCTCAAGCATTGCTACTTCCAAGGTATCTGGTTCTTCCTAAAACTGTCGAGGTTGAAAGCAAAACGTAGAGCGAGAAGTTCAACTTCAGCTCTGAGCAGCATTAATTAATTAGGTAGATCAAGTAGGTAGGGTATGGAATGTAAAATTTTCTCATGGATTCCAATGCTATAGATGAGCATGGTTGAAAATTTTGAGAAATAATATTGTTAAAAGCAACCTAATACTCCCTATAATAAATCTTGTCCGAAAACATTGGTGTACGATGATGCACTTTTGTAGTAGTATGGGCAACAGGGAAAGCCGTATGAAGTTATTAATACACTATTTTAAATTAGGGAATTGGAATAAGTACTCTGTTTAATAGTTGCACGAAGCCGGGATGGGAATGAAGTTCATGCGCCACCACATTTTGAATATTAAATGAAATGAAGCAAATTTTTGGTTTTATTATCACATATTGAGCCTCTATGTCTGATGATCTCAGGTTTATAGCTGACCAGCTAGTGGGAATCGGAAATGCTATGCTGAGGTGATACACCAGCGGAAGCGCAATAAATAAGCTGGCTTTAAACCCCGTTCCCCGACATTCATTTAGTAATGGTATTTGCTTTTTTATAGTAAAGATGAACTATAGTTATATTGTATGGAACAATTTTCCGGCTGTAAAACTTAATCCAAAATGATGATGAGTTTTTCTGCATGTTCCTGATTGCTCAAAGGTGCGCACAGATATTTATTACGCAAATCCTAATCATACATGTAGACTTATCAGAAGCAGGACCTAAAGAGGTTATTTGTACCAGTAGCGTCTTTACATCGCAATGTTGCTGTGTTTCAGCCAGGCTACTTGTACTTGTCTTTCTATCAGCATCCACCACTATATTTGGAATTTGCTCTCTCATTGCTTTAACCAGATTCAAAACAGCATAGTTTTTTAGGTCTTTCACAAGCTAATATTATTGCTACAACAGATATTATCGCTAGAGCTATTGTAGTACATGCGCTTCAACTACTCAAAACAATTATATAGTCATACATATCAGGCTACATCGTAAAGAAGACGTCGGGAGAGAGTAAGTCGAGTCTTTTGAAAATTAAATCTTTGACCCCGTGCTATTTAATTTATTGCAGGCTTAGGCAACAGCCAACTGAGCGAGGGGAAATAAGTTTTAAATTCTTTATTAGATTTCTACTCTTTTTCAGTTCTGTCTCACTCTCGCTCCAACACACACACTTACGCAAAAAGCGAAGACTTTTTTATTCCTGCGAAAGGCTAGTGGGAACAGCTTATACTTTAGGTTAGTATGGTATACTTACGCAAACTATATACGCTTTTAGTTCGGTTACATTTTCATCTTGTTTTTTGCTTCGCATACGAAGGCTCCAGTGAAAGCACATTGTTTTCTATTCCCGAAAAATATGGACGAACTGACTGAGTCATGTTTTGTATCACGTGCTTTTCTTTGGCTAGTTGGTGCGTATATAAAGTAATAACAAAATCTTGTGTCACTGATGACGTGTGTGTGATGGATAAGCGCATAAAATGTGTATGGGTTTGTGTAACATGATGAAAAGAAATAAGCTGCTTCTTTGGAGCAGCAGCTTTAGCCGAAATAATGTAATAGTGTCTCCCCATGTGGATACAAACATAACGTACACTTTTGGGAGAGACAAAGTTTGTATAATGGAATTCTCTTTCCCTCTTTTGTTGCATGCCCAGCATGGTTGGTAGTATTATTGCTTGGTGTATTTGTATTCTGCACTAAAGTTAGTGTATGCCTTGACATTTCTAGTCAAGTGAGAGAAAAGAGAGAGTCGAGTCACTTTTGGTTACTTGCTCGTCCTCCCGACTAATTTCTAGCAAATAACGAAGGCAACAAAGTGTAAAACCTCATTTCCCTGTGCTTGTAATTTGGATGTAAAAACGGGGAACACAAAAAATATTTTAATTTGAGACAGAGACTCGAAAAAATAATACTTTTTTGTCCTTCTTGTCCCAAGAGTATTTTAAAATTCTTCAAGCATTTATATAATGTGTATGTTAAAGCTAAATAGGAAAAATCAAGTTTTCTTTACTCTCATTCATGCTCAGATTCAGAGAAGTTCATGGAAGAGAAAGTTTCTAAGAATACTTGAAGAAAATGGTTTAATACAAAATGGACAACAGCCCCAGACTTTCCTTGCCTTGTTACGATCGTTGCCGTTCTAAGCCTAAGAAATACTGACATAACTTCCACACACGCAAACGAGTTGCGAAACATGTTCCGGTTGCAAAATCAAAAAGATGAAGAAACAGATACGGATATTACACAAATTCTCTGTTGGATTAATCATTGTAAAATTAGGTCAATGTAGAAAAACTGAATTTCATCATAGTTGAATACTTTATTAATCATACATAGTTGTAATTTTTTCATATCTGTATTGGAAAAGAAAGCTACGGATTAAAAATAAATTTATCATGGAGAGTTTGTCTGAAATCCCGATGTAATTATAGGAACTTGTCAAGAAAATTACAACATAGCACCGTACAAATTTTAGCCTTACATCATCATCATCAGCTAATTTATGAAGCTTTTACCTCACGTCGAATCTTTTTGATCTTCTTGGGTCAGCTCCCCCTCTGGTTCAAATATGAGTGAACATGCAGCGCAAAGGCCACTCACGTGGGTCTATCTAATTTACTCTTCCAAACTTCGGAGTGGTTATTCGTTGCTGCATTAATATATTTTGTCATCCAGTATAATGCTATTTGATTACCGTTGAAATTTAATTCTAATTATTTCATTGCAATGCTTCATACCGAACAAGCAACAGGATACTTGGGCTCTCTAAATCTAAAGGGAGGGCAACATAATTTTATGAGATGGGAGCTACACAGCAAGTAAACAATTCGCTCGCAAATCACAAAAACATTTTGGGATCACTAGTTGACTGGTTGTTGGTGCTGGTATGGTGTAACCTTCTCAGTTGGAGGCAACACTGACTCTTCCAATATAGAAAATATTCAAAGTTCACTAGGTGTACGCAAATATGTGCACTGGCACTAGCTCAGCATTATTAGTGTACTCTCTTTCTTATTCGATTTGAGTGATCTATTAGAGAACTTTTTGGGGGCTCCGTTTAATTAAGCTTTCTGCTCCACTTTGATATGTAGCTTTTAATCAACATGTTGATTTTACTAAATCTGAGTCGGGTTGAGCTGGCTGAGAAAGTCAAATTATGCCATTGGATTATTTGGGCTGACTGCTGGTTTACATATGTGCATTCATCCTTTCCAAAGTAATTCCCTCGCTGTGCTTTGGCAATATCCGTTTGTTTCGTATATACAAACGCCGCAAAGGATGGGGAAAGCTATGAATTAACTAGGAGGACATCCAAGACTCTTCATTTCCTCTGTTATTTATACATTTTGTTTGCATAATCGAATGAGTCTACTTTATTGCTTGTAGAATGAAAAGGGAAACGGCTAGCGGCAAACCGTTTTGTGTTCCATGCGTTTATATGTAAACCAAAAAAGATCACTTTTTTCAGAATGAGAAAAAGTACAGAGTGAGAATGGGGAATGGTGATGGCAATAGGATGTGAGTGTACATGGAAATGCATATGCTTCATGCTACACTGATTACAAGGGACAGCTCAATGATATTATGGCTCTTGCTGCAAGTGTCGTTTTTCTCATTCTGATTTTCTTTTGACTTTGATCTTTACTCTAATTGCTGACGCCCCTTGTGATATATACAGCTTTGTAATATTTCTAATTTTCATTCTCGTCATCAGCCTTGTAATTTGCTGAGGCTCAAGCATTCAACTTCAATCCTACAAATATGAAACTGATGGGGCTTCATCGAAAGCTATTTTTGAGATTTGCTACGGCATACAAACTGTCTTGATATATGGCAAACTAATCGCACAGTTGTTCAAGTGATTCATGTCCTGAGGATGTGGACAAAATGCTAAAAAATGATATCCTATTTTATTCGCCCATTTTCACTTCGTGATGTTTGAAGAATCAGAACAACATTATTACAACTAGTATTATTGTTATTATCATTATTCTCATCATTGATATAAAAGGTTATTGCAGTTGTTACATACAGTAAAGCTACTTTTACATTTGTACATGAAACTTAAGGGCTAAAAATATCCACTAGTTTTGGAGGGTTTAACTATTTGACTATTTGTAATTTCTGGAAAGTCGCGCATTGAGGAGAAGCGAAAAGTTGTCCATTCGTATTACAACACTACAAAGCTACCACCACCACATGCTTCCACTTGTCCATAATAATAATAAATATAATAAAATCTCTGTCATTTCGTAATGGCTCGCCTTTTGCCTTCCCTTTGTGATTCCGAATACAAATCTAATGGAATGATGGGCTCTCGTGCCAACCTATTTTATAGTGCAGTTTGGTTTTCTGAGTGTCTCTTTACTCTCCAACTGGCGAGTCCACTGTAGTATGTGGCTAGTAAAAGTCTTGCTAATCCATGCCAGCGCATAATACAATCGAAACCAAACATTGATATAAATGCATGAGCTCTCTTGCTCTTTTGCCACGCCACTTCTCTCTTGCATGGAGAAAACAAGAGTGGATTGCAGAGAATTTATGATCCGAATAATGATTGGATCTCGAGGATATTAAAAGCAATAAATGCTCCTTGAGCAACCAAATAAATTGTTGTCCAGCCAGTGCTTGTGCCTCTCCAAAAACGAGATCACACAGAGAGAGAGAAAAACAACAAAAGCGCTAGCAGAGATCGACATCGCAGCAGTAGTCACACAATATATTATGCTTAATGTGTACGCATATTGTATACATTCACTTCACACACACATGCACCAAACTACTTTTCCAGCCAATCCAATTTCGTGGAATATTATATAAAATTATATTATGTCCATATGGATGCATGTTTAATGAACATAATCCTTGGTTTTTTACTAAAGAATTTCGAATCGAAAAACGTAAGATATTTAACATACCAGAAAAATAATGCATATCATTTTTATACTCTGCTACGTCTCTAATAATATGAAACGTGAAGAAATGATGTCGAATTTAACCAACCCAAAAGAAAATATTTAGCAGTTGAGCGTGTCATATGCATGAACTCTTCAATCCGCTGGTCATAGTAGTGTTGTCACAGAACTTTTCATGTGTTGTTTCCAACAAGCTCAAATTTTTGTGCACAATTGCATTACGTACATGTAAGTTTATGTCTCGAAGGACTTTTACTCCTTTATATATTGTTATTGCCATATGTATATGAATGTTGAATGACACGCACTCACGCACTTTTCTGACGATCACGATTAGGACACAGCTGCGGGAAAAAATATAATGCTCAGATGCTAACTAAAGAGGCATGCACGTTGTATAAATAATATTTGAATTGCGTAGCGTCTTCCTCCTTGTCACTGCCTACGTACGTATGCTTATGTGCATGGAGTTTTTGACTGTTCAGTTTTGTTAACAGAATGCAGAAGTTAACCATCATATTGTACATATGTAAAAAAAACCGCTATCCTCTGCAAATCAAAATCATTTTTGGTTCATTTATTTATGCATTGGCAATCTGTGCCCTTTTTGGAGGCGAGCAAAAGAACTGAAGTGGGAGCAGCGGAGAGAGATGAAATGCTTAAGTGAAAGTTAGTACCGCATACCCTAATTTATGTAATATCGCCTCTCTTCTCCAACCATCCTATATTATATTTATGTGTCACTGCAAATTACATTACAGAAGTCAATATAGGAATAAAAAAGGACAGCGGAATGGGATGCAACGGGTGGACCCTATAACAAAAAGTTAGAGCCGCTGCTGTTTCCGATCTCCAGACATTCCTTTTTCTCATAATCATATATTTAGTGGCAACCACTGCACTGCACTGCGTTTGCTGCTGTAATAATGGCAATGGTCATGTAGAAGCTATTGCCGTTTCGTGACAGTGACAACCCTGAAAATCTATACCCATTTAATTTCCTTTTTCTCTCTTGGCTCATTCTTCCTTGCAAAAAAGTAAATGAGAGCGGGAGCAGGATCCAATATTAAATGAGAAGGAGAAGAATTGGGCCTAAATAAACTCAGTTTTGTTTCGTCTCCTCCACACAACGAAGGTTATAATGTGTATCAATATGAACAATCCGGAGCGAGCTACATAGCAAGAGTACAGGATAGTGAGACATGAAACAAGGGAGGAAAGATGTGTCCAATGAAGGGAAGGAGCAGCTTTCATACAAATATCTATTCCTCATCTTCGTCATCAGCAGCAACATTGTGATTCTGATTATTATCATCATTGTCCCAATTCATATCTTTTTTCATTGCTATCAGATATTTTGGTGGCGAAAAAATGGGGTGGCGAAGCCAGCCCAACACAATGACAATGCACCATTTTTGTGAGTGAGCAAAAGTCAGGGAGTGAGGAGAATATCGTTTTTTTTTCTAAAAAGGAACGGTTCCATTCCCATTGTGTGGATTGAAGAGATATGCGATGTGATATAGAAATCAAGAAAGACGCCCTGCTTTTTGTATGTGATGGTGGAGGGTTTAGAAAAAGGCGCAGTGCCGAAGTGGGATTCATTTTATTAGAGATTTACTAAGTTTTCCCGAATGAGTCATTGTGTGTGGTTGCGGAATGCAAGGCATGGATGCATACTAAATATTTCATGTGCAGTTGGACGTGTCCACTAAATAATGTGTGAATTAAAAGTGGTTTCTGAACTTGTATAAAATTCTGTGTGTGTGGAAGCGGAGAGGAAATGAAAAATATCACGACTTTAACAATGACCTCATTCCTCAATAATATCAATGGAATTGTGATGTGATGATACTACCACCACCGCCAAGCACCACCAAAAGTGTGCCTGGCCATGCGTAAAATGTCACGTGGAACTAATTTTTAGGCTAACACTTGGCATCACCTTTTCCCTTTGACACTTGAGTGCATCAAATTAATGGTAAAAAGAATAAATTTATTTAAAAAATAAATCTTCTCAATTTAAAACTAAATTAGTTTCTCGAACATCTGCAAGTAATGCCAATCAATCAAGCGACTGATCGATGGAAATCGATCGGAGAACTCATTCAATCATTAGCTACAGATTTTTTATGATAATGTGTGTGCGTGTTGTCCTACGAAGTATTTACTTTTTTCCATTAAACAAGCTGCCAATCATTCATTCATCCTTTTGGCTACTATTCACTGATCATATACATCTCCACTTTCTGACATCCTTCCTAAGTTCATTCACAAGGACACACAAAAAAATAATGTTGTGCGACAGGGTGAGCCAAGGGAATCCATGTTGAACGAAACCAGTAGAATAGCACATTGTAACTGTGAAAGCTTCATAAAAAGGAAGGAAGCTAGGCTGACTGCACGTGAGATTTTCATAGATATGGAATGACAAAGTCCATCCAGTTTTTTTTGTTTGTATTAGTATCATCATTTTGAGTTACATTGAGGAACATATAGGTATGGAATATACATGGTATGATTTATGTATATACAAAAAAAAGTCTCATAGAATGAGGGTGAATGTCCAGAATTGTGGTGATCTAGTTGTACACTAGACCTTCATCATCTCAAAAATACTACACTTTTACGGTTTGTTATTCCGGCGTGTATTTCATTGGTTTTAGTTGGTCGACAGGGTCCCCTCTTTTTCATTTCGTTTTTATTTCGTGTTGTGTTCCCCTGTCTGGTTTGGTTCGGTTCTTCTTTGGTCTCATATTTTTATCAGTGTGGAAAATATCTATGGAAAGGGAGTGAAAATACATAGGAACGAGACGATGCATAATATTTTTATAGTGACATGCATGCCATAGTTTGTTTGTCCTAAGTGCATTTTATGTGCATATTAGAAAAACAGTCGCAGAAGAAGAAAAAACGTGGAATTGTCATTGATACAGTAACACAAGGCCGCGTATCGATTTGGCAGGCCAGACTAGACCCATTGCTAAATCAAAACATCAAAAAATATTACATAGCATCTTGCTTATTTTTGGATTCCCAACCATTTTTTCTGTAGCTCTAGGAAAAACTTCATTACGAATGCCAAGGTCATTGGCATGACGGCTTTGTATGTTAATAAAGTGTCTCTACAAACATAAATGATTCAGCCGAAAGCGACATTTCTGTTTTTTAGTTATGCTCAAAGTATTTGCATATGAATAAGTCGCATGTTTACTTTTCGTTTCGGTAGAAACATCGGAAGAAAATGAGAACATGTGTGTGAAGGTTTACAAATGCACATTTGATACAGTCATGTGATGTACGTAATAATAATAATAAGTAAGCATTAATAATGTAATGGAAACATGTTGCAAATCCCTTCAAATCAGAAGCCATTAAGGACAAGATTTACTTGACGGATTAGTTTCAATGGAAGGGATATCAAATGATGTGTGACAGCATTACCGAATGGACGAGTGAATGTTAAATATATATGCAAACATCCATTAAAATTATAAACTGCATCGCATCAACATTAATGTATTGATTGCACATTATTTTCCCCACTTTCCTTTTTTAATTCCACAACCTCCTCCTTGCATCCTAATGCATTCCTCTGCTCTTGAAAATTGCCTCACGTTTTTTATTACATTTTGCTTTCATTGCTGTTATGATTAAATGGGCTTTTAGTAATAGTCATGCGATTATTGCTCTAAAACTTCATTTCAATACAGACGGAGTTAATCGCTAAAACCCGTTGAATTTTTCATGACATTACGGCCGCCTCGAAAACCTTAGGAAAGTTTGTGTTGGCTGCATAATTCAAGCATGTAATAGTTGTAATTGTTCATCCAGGATGAGGAGGTTGATGATGGTGATAGTTCGTCGTCATCATTATGATCATGAAACCCAAGAGATTTACTCGGAACGTTTGTCTGACTTAATTCCAAAATCATCACCAACAGGCATCTTTTATTCCTAAGCCTTGTAATATGCTCTGCTAGTCTTCCCTCACACTATTTCTCCCTGTTTGTCTAGGCTCTCTCTTTGAAAATACAAATAATACTTAGATCACTGACGGCGACACGATGATGGTATAGTCCCCTTGATCATTTCATCTCGTTTTCAGTCGATAAAGAAATTCCCTGCTTTTTTCCAATTTCAGTTCATCCTCTCCCTTTCCCATATCACATTTTAAAAATATGCAAGCTTAAAAACTGTCTTTCACTTTGAATAGGGAATTCTAAAATATTTGATAAAGCGATATGATGATATGGTAGCTGGCAGAAAAAGCAGAGGAAGAAAAATAGTTGATTCATAGGGCAATCCACTTAGAAATATACATATTATTATTATGATTACGATTATTTGAATCTCATGTTTCTCTATACTCAACGCTTGTGAAAATACAAATTACACATCAAGCCCTATCAACTCGGCTACTCACCCTCTCTTCTCTCACTCCAGCACAGCACATCATTACATTGGTCTCCTATATCTCTCATCCCCATGGATTTGAATGGGCTTGAAATATTTTTTATGCTTTGTTTGGCTCATATTACATCAGCCAAGCTATCTCTATCTTCATCTCTAAAAACTGAGCCTTGTCTCCTCATTCACTCACTTCAAACATTATTGCGCTCAAGTTATAATGCAAAGGAGTTTAGCATCGGTGCTGGGATTTTACATTGCATTTCAGCTCACTCTTCATACGTTCCACACGCACAATACAAACTGGATGTTGTTGTGTGTGGCGTATTTACTTTTGCAGGCTTACTCTGATCTAAATGTTTGTGTGTTTCGTTGTGGACTCAAAAACAGGGATATAGTTTGATAAGGATGATACTTCTGTTTGGTTTTGATTCTGTCGCTGCATTCATTTGCTACCAAAATAATCATGAGGATTTACAAGGATTCCACAGGAAAAATCTTGCTTGATGATGAAATAACATTAGGTTTGGGACCCAATCGAATGATACGCGTGTTTGCTGCGTTTTTAAGTAAAATTAAAATATTTTAAATGACTAAATTTCTCAGTGTTAGTTCACCCCACAAAATGCCCAGAATTAGTTGACTTTCCAATGATGAGCACTGAAGCTAATGCTGAAACCACTATCAGCATCACCATCTTAATTCTCCCCGCTTCAATTGGAAGTTATAAGTATAAAAACTCCATCTGAGTTATTTAGTATGCTACCAACTGAACCAGTTCTAATTTTATTGGACAATTTTAATTTAAGAAATGAGAGTCGAATAATCGCCCCTTTGTGTTATTTAATGGATTGAATCCATTTGCGTTTTCTAAATGACAATTTTTACTCTCAAAGTGTCTAAGAATTGGAAGAATTTCATGATTTTTAAAGGAATTACACACAAAAAATCTTCATTTTTACTCAAGCTAATTGGAGCTGTTATAGAGATGGAACTGGCTAATTTGTATGAGTTGATTTTGCCATTTTCTTAAAACTTTAAATGTAACTTCAAATGCAGATGCTCATGAGAAAGGAGTGAATTCTTGTCACTGGCTGAATTTTCAATCAATACACCCTCCATCCTTCTTCTGAGTAGAATTTGCAGAGCATTTGAGAATATTACTTTAAAATATATGATGATGCTGAAAATGTGTTTAACTACTCCAGTTTTAGGAGTAATGATTGCCTCTCCCTTTGTCGCTTTGAGGTTGTTGATAGTGTATCTTCTGATGTCATAACATGTAGCTTTAATACTCAGAATGGAGGAGTGTGTGCGGCACTCAACTCAAACATAAACTAGATAGATGGCTTCAGGGTTATTTGCTGAGAGGAGGCCAAGCAGAAGGAAACTGAGAACATGGTCTTTGCATTTACAAAATGAAAATTTTACTCATTCACTTCAAAAACTAAACTCATGTGATGCTGATAAACATGATGATGATGAATGGTGCTGTGGTGTGGAGACCTAAAGAGTGACAACGATGGTGCTACACTCATCATCTGGATCATGAGCACTGTAATGATGTGATGATGCTTCCAGTGATGACGAGATTGGTGATGGATAAAACGCCAATATATTATATTAGCCTGTGTTGACGCTGGAGGCAGTCACAAGCTTTGGATAAAGATGACAATACTATTACTTTATTAAAAACATCGAAATCCAAAAACGCTGGGATGAAAACTAGGGAAAATGTGAAGTAATGTTGAATGCCATTCATTTTTCTTCGTTTGTTTACCCCAAATTTCTACAAGTTTCTAGTAATTTCGAGTGAAATACAGACTCTATCTTCACTTGAGGCAGTTTGGTAAAGCATTAAACTGTAATAATAAAAGTGGGAAAGCATTTTTCATCAAATATCTGTTCTGTCCATTTGCTGCTGATGCACTCTTCTTTTTAATACCAAACGCAAGTCGTTGGTTACCGAAATGGATTGTTATAAATTATTCTTGTGATTCAATTTTGATCGCCAAGTGCCGATACCATGTCACATTTATTGTGATAAAATTGTATCACTGTCTCTTTTCCATTCATTTTAGTTACTTTACATTTAATATGATACAGATAAGTTTTACTGCCAAAATGGTTGGAGAAAGGGAAAGTTTTTTTTATCTGAAAGAGTCTCGCTCACTCACACACAGTAGTAGTCAGTGTAAACAATATGTCTGTCAAGGGAGTTAGCAAGTGAGACGGCAGTTTGTTTGCAGAAATGGTTAAGTCGAAATAGCACTCGTAATATGAGGAAAAAGCTGTTAAGTGAAATAGCAGTAGATAAGACATGTGTGTGTTGTGCCATCGTGGTCGTCCTCAAGAAAAGGAATGAAATGAAGGACAACGTGTTTCCGCATTACACTGCACACAGGAGAGTTTGTTCAACTTGTTCATATACCGTTGGTTTATGTTGCAAGGAGGAGTACAATGAAATGACAATGTTCATTATATGATTGGACTTCTTCCTTCACTCTGCGAGCAACAGCGGGAGTGAGTCCTTCTGGAAACACAATTATTCTGTTTCGCAACGGGATGATGTAATGGAGCTTAAGCTAAACTAAAGCTATTATACGCGCACACGACTTCTTCAGTTGATCCCTTTTATAGCATACCCTTGTGTACTGGCAAGACAAACAGAGATAGCTTGAGACTCGAGAGGAGCCTACGTATTAAGTACATGCGCCCATATTAAGTATATATCAACAAAGGAAGCTTCTCGACCAGCACGCATACACTCTCACACACACACTTCAAATTTCGAGATATATTCGCAGTTTGAGACTCCACCATATCATAGTCAGGGAGACAGAAGTAATAATCATAATAGAAATAACAAAATGATAATCATCTTACGAATTTCTCTCAGTTCGCTTTGAACGTAATAAATGCCGAGAGAAAGAAAGCGAGATGAAGAAAGAAAGAGAGGCAGTGAAAAAGATATATAATATTATATATTACAATGATGAGAGGAAAATGAAGATTTTGACGCTTTTTCAAAATCCTTCTTTCTCTCTGTCAGTGAAATGCATCTCTGCCATTCTCCATTCACAATCCTCTCCTGCGAAATGGAACGAGGCGACAAGAACTTATCTTTTTGCTCGTTCCTATTATGATATAATGCGAACACTCGTAATAGATTGTAAAACTTGTCTTTTGCGAGTATCTTATTGTAACACTAGGTTCTCGCGCTGGAGGAGCTTGAGCTTACTGTTTTGAATAAAAATGGAGATACTCATATTTAGTAGGTAGTTTTCTTCACGGCTAGTTATAAGGACGCTGTATGTCAGGAGAAGTCCATATCATGTAACTCTTTTTGGTGACAATCATTGTGAAGGAGACTTAAAGGATTTCTCAAAAGGGATGAAATAAAAGGGACATGAACAAGATCATAACAATATTAATACATGTCTCACACTCATAGAATATACACTTTTTCGCATGTAATATCATTCCATTACGAGAATGGACAGAAATGAAAGACATTTTCTCAGTCAGTCAGCAGAATGGAGCTGAGTTGTCCTGGAGCTCTTCGTTTTTTGCTTATCGTACACTGTAAAGTCTTTTGCATGGGATTGGAAGCAACTAGAGCAATAAAATGATGGTATTCACTCAAAAATAGAGTTGGAGACTCACTCAATCGTATTCATTCCCAGTTTCAAAAACCCATTTAAACATGTCGAGCTCCATAACGCAATTTGGAGACATTAAAAATGTCTTTTAATTTCCAAATAAGATCAATCCATTTATTATTAACAAGATTGAATATTCATGCTCTCCAAATGGTGGATTGCTAATGGGCCTAAATTCAAATTATGTGTGTACATATATGCATCACAAGGATAAAACACAAATACAAATGGATCATATAAATGGATGACTATGATCCAAATGGGCCCTCAACTGGAAAGCATGTTGATAATAAAATAAAATTAGAAGAGGAGTCAGTGAGTAGAATACATTTAGATGTTGAATGAGACATTTTAATTGAGTTTTGGACGCTCATAAAAAAGGCACATAGTGGGTGGATGGTGGATGAATAGTGGCTCACATCACAGAATTGTAAATACTAACTAATACCTTCAAAGATGCAATGAACTCACTCAGCTCAGCTCTCTGTAAAAGTAACTGGGCAAATTTAATCAAAGCAGCCATGTATGTATGTATGTTAGAAAATAACGCAGGATCATCAGGATTTTGATGGACATTTTGCTCATCTATTTCCTTTATGGATGGTTATGTTTACTATGTAAAAAATATTGTTCCAAACTGGCTATCGCTGGACTTTTTGGGTATTTTCCTTGACTCGCAGTGATTCCCTTCGAGTTTTTATGTAGAGCTTTTATCACACCAATCTTCAAATTTTGTTGGGTTTAGCCAAACTAAGCCCAGCTCCCCATTTATGGTACAACAAGGGAGTCTTTTGTGCGTGTCCAGTTTGGTATGAGCAGAATATCATTACTGGTGCTGAGCATTGTGTGTGTATCATATAGAAAGAAATCCCTCGTGTGAATAAGGGCAAAGGCAAAAAGCTCACGTCTCTTTGTCCCCAAAATGCTTCTGCATAATATGCATGGCTAGAGCTAGCCTTATTTTCTATGGAAAAAGGCTGAATCTCCAAAGAATATTGAAAATGGAGTGTCCAAGCCCCCAATGAAAAGGAAAGTAGCCCTTTGAAGGCTTAATCAGCATAGTCCCCCAAAAGCAGTTCCATTCTCTGTGTGAAAATAATTACCTTTGATGGAAATTGAATAATTTTGAGGTAGGATTTATTGCCTTTTCATTTGGCTTCCTATACAAAAAGTTGGAATATTCATGGCAGCGTATTGCTTCCGGTACGACAATTTCATTAACTTTGTGGATAAGGTTTAGCCTCCATTCTGGAAGTTGATGATTGCATGAATTCCAAAGCATACATTTGTGAAATGACCTAGCCTGCATGGTCAAAAAGGGGAATATATACGAGCGCAAATGAGTGGCACAACAACCCTTTTAAGATTTACCGACTTTCGTTACCGCCATCCCATTTTTGAGTAAGGTCTAGGGTCACTCAACCTTTACACGTTTTTACCATTCATATAAACATAAAGTTACATAAACTGACTGGAAAAACAAAAGCATAGGAGTTGTAAAAGTGTTTTTCTCTACAGCAGCAAGCTCCCTCTCTTTGTCTCAACGCAACAAAACTATATATATGTGCGCTTAAATTCCCTAACACTGATTGAAGTGAAGTGGATGAATGAGTGGAGGCGAGGAGAAAAGTGATATTTTTTATTTTATCTAAAAAGGAAACGTCTCATTATCCTTTTACATGTGTACACTCAAATGTAAAAATTAGGGTGCTCATGCAACAGCAGCTTTAAAACTCACATCGACATTGAGATATATGTGAGCAAGTGGAGCACACGAAAGAAAAATCAGTAGCGCTGTCGGCCCATAATATAGGGTTGCGTTGCATGTGCGTCACCATGCACACACCAAAAAAGGAAGAAACCAAGTGTTCTCCACATTTCCTAACTTAATGAATAACAAAACAAGCATAACTCTTCTTACTCCGCTTTTCATCATCATAACATGGACTTAAACGTTGCCTTAGAGTTATATGATCTTGGTTTATAACCATAACATCCACAGTTTGTCTAGCCGTTGATAGGAATGAATCGTAAAGAGCAAGAAAACGTAGCATTACACACAAAATATGATACATAGACATTCATAAATAGCTTACTCGCCTACCAAACCTCGCTACGTGAGACAAAATGTGTTAGCATCACCATAAACTTTTTAGGTAGAGGATGGAAGCAGGAAACTGAATCATGGGTAAATTTTTATGTTTTAAAACCAATTACATGTTCCGTAGTGTCACATCAGGAGCATTGTATATAACGGAAAAGAATATGTCGTGTGAACATGGAGCACACTAATTTTCACATCGTTTGCTTTTCCCTGTATGAATAAGTTGTGTCGTCAAACATTTTTGTTTTGATGTTTAAAGACATCACAATTTAGAGTAGGTTTAGATGTATTTTCAAAATCCGATATGTTAGACAAAAAAATGGACGTTTAAAGAGGCGATAATATGTAAACGTGTGAAAATTTGTGTGAGCATATTTTTGTTTAGACAGCCAGTTTTTATTGAGCTGAAAGAAGGGTTCGAAGCCTGAAGCTATCTAGAGATTTATATTGGATGGGTAAAAATTATAAGAAATTGTGTTAGCATACTCTGTGATAAGCAGTTTTAGAGAGTGACGCAATGTGCTGACACAACTAGGGTACACAATATTTTTGGCTGTGTTTTGTAAAAATGGAAATACTGAGCATTAGGCAGTGTTGCATTATGCTGATTTCATAAAGACAATAATGTTATGGAGGTTGATAAGAAGTTGCTCAAGTTTCAGTCGAGAATGTAACAGGGACATAATATAATCATTCGCAGTTTTTATTACCACTGAATTATTTACTAAACATATTATCATAATGAATACGGAAATGTACTTTTTTTAGCCTGAGTTTTAAAAATAAATATAGTTCTTTTCGTTGGAAACCAAATTATGCGTAAAATATTGCGCTACAAGGTGGCACGCTGGCAGCTATTATGATATGGGATAATGATGTTTCTCAGATATTTTAATATTTTTCTGTCTCCTTTACTTACCGTTAAACCTCATTCATGAGACAAACATTCTGGTTTTGTGGTCTGAAATAATAGCAACACATCTGGGCACAACCAACATTACATTTTGCAGCATGTCGCTCACCCTCGCTGCTCAAATTGTTGGTGTGTTGCGCTATCCTCCTTCTTTCTCAGAGTGAAAGAAGAACAAACCGTGTAAATGAAAAATGATTTCTCAGAGCCGTTCCCTGACATTATCTACACCTCAAATCATCACATTAGCGAGGTAAAATCTCACAGCAAGGAGGCAAACTTTGTGGAAACTAGAAAGAAAGAGCAGGCAGGCACAAACTCGTTTGCATTTAGTACATAGATATATATTTACCTAATGTGTATACAAATGCATATGTATATGTGTGGCAGCCTAAAATATTTACCCTTGTCCTTTGCAGTATGCCTACCTTCACACATTGAGTATAATCTTTTGCTTGCTAAAACCTAAAAAAAGAAATAAAAAAAGTCTTTGGAAAACATTACTCTGAGAGTTCTTTTCACAGTGGAGTTTTTCTCTCCGCCTACTACTTCTCTCCGTAGCTCTTTTCATTTCAGCTAGAAAAGCATATGCATATAAGCATATAAAAATTAACAGGCTCAGCACCCACATTACAATGTTGTCGACATTGTATGTATACACCCATCCGAGTGCTTGCATGCCTATGCACTTATGTTTCTAATAATATGCTTTCACTTTTACACTCTGTAGTGCTAGCTGGCAGTTGGTAGTCAGCAAAAATTTAATGTTCATGCATGCAAGCAATAAATACTCATGTACATATGGATAATGTAGAAAGAAAAAGGCTTGTGTGCACAGTTTCCTTTAAAAATGCAATATACACGTAGGCATATAGGTGTTCACAATTTTCAAAGGTGTGTGAAAGATAGATGACATGAAAAAATGTGGTGAAACCAGTGCAATTTCGATTCCAGTAGTGAACTGCTCAGGTTCAGGTTGTTTTTTACAAAACAGGAGAGCGAACAGTCAGGCAGGAGCATAAGTTATCGTCTGAAGGGTGGAAAACTAAAAAAAAATACGTAAAAAACAAGTGTTGCGTTCAACCCATTGCTCTCACGTTTTCTTTCACCGTTGCGTTGCATCAGTCCATGGAATGCTGCAACATGCTCATGTCTTCCTGGTTGGACTCCTCCTGCAATAAAATGTTACACTGAAAGATATTCGATTGAGTTTTCACTTTCTCTGTGTTTTAATACATAGAATTCATATATTGAGAGAATTGCTGCATAATACTTTGTATCCCGATGAATTTTCCATTAGAACTTTTACATTAAACCGTGCTTGGATGTCAAGACATTGTATTTTTTATAGCGGGCAGTTCTATAGTAGTGTAGTGTAGCAACTTATTTCTGATAATTTTTGCATGATATAGTCTCACTGGTTATGGACTGAATTATTCCATTAGTGTTTTTACATGGATATTTTCATCATGCATGTTTTCTTCCGCTGGGTTGCTATTATTACTAAAAAGCAGAGTGAAAGTGGGACCCCGGTATTAAATCGGGAAAGGAAAGCGCTATTTTTAACCACCTGCGTTTTGTTCTCGCCTGCTCAATCATGCGTGACCAGACGTTTCTCAATTCTTATAGTTTACAAGATTTTTTTTTTCAATTGCATTTGAACTACATGCATATAGGTGTCGTCGTTAAGATAAACCCCTCCCATTTATATGTATGCTTTCTCAGGTAGTCACATATGATAGCCTTGAACATTGAAAGGAGCAAAGATGCATAACTCAGGATTTCTTTGTTTGAACCGTAACGAAAGCAGGAAGACAAGAAAAGCAGTCGTTATTCTTTTCCCGTTTGCTCTTCAACTCGAGATAAGAGCAGCGTTGCAATGAACCACGAGAGGAAAGTTTTGAAGTACGCATTACAAACGTGGCAATAAGGTTGAGGGGAAAAGGTTTTTGTTCTTGTCGTTGTCATCAAAGTCATATGGGAACAGAGAGAAAGAAAAGTTTTGGATTTTGTTTGTCTTTCCATTCATAATTTACATAAAGTATTGGCTCCTTTCCTGTACTTTTCCCGTTGTTCCATCCAACTATTTTTTTTCTAAGTAAGTGTTCCTTCTCCTCCGACAATCTATCTTCTTGGCCAAGTTTCTTCCTGTTGAACTTTGGCGATAAGCTTATCAAAATTGCATACCAATATGCACATATTTCGTTTGGAATGAAGTGGACTCGTTCAAGTTATTCGAGTTTTTAGTATATAAAAATGAATTGAAAATAAGTGCTCAGGACATGTTGATGAGGTGCTCTATTGTCAAAGTGCATGTAATATATTGTAGTTGTAACTTTTTGGTCAGCATGGTTTGATGTAAGCATTGTTCTCAGCTTTCCTCGTCAATTCCATCGCTTCGTTTATTTTTTTCGAGGTGCCGCATAAGTTGGGATGTACTCCCAATCCTTTGATTTATTCCTAAACTTTGGGATTTAGCTTGAACAATATTTTACTGCGGTAGTCAGTAATATTGATGATAGATGATAACATTCATCCACTTCTTTTGTGTGTACCTCACTTTCTTTTGCGAATTCTCATAAAGAAAACCTAATTTAAGTAAGATGCTCTATTTTCTCTAACACTATGTTGTGATAAATGACAAATAGTTTCAGTAAACCATAATTCTGTGACGAGAAATTGCATTTGCTAAATGAAAGTAAAGTTCTTAATCAAATAAAAATAACAAGTACAAAGTCAGTTTCGTCCAGGTTGTTCAACGTATATTGGTTTCTACCATGTTTCAAATGAATTGTGCGAAGCAAAAGATATTACAATTCATCATTAGAGTTATTCAGTTATAATGACTACGGTTGTGTTAGTTTGTTAATTAGCTATAATATCCCGCAGTAATAATACATTAGTTTATGATGGTAAATATTTATGAAACTAGTGAACCCAATCATTTTGGTATTCCTATTGTAAAACATCCAAAGATACAAAATCGTAAGGACTGTTATTGTCCCTTGACGCTGACGTGCCTGGAACATGTTTCAATTTCAGATTATTGGCAGCCAGGAGAAAGGTCAAAAACCCCACTTGCGTACTATTATGCGTATATAAAAGTCAAAGCTGGCATCTCTCCGTCCTGTTCATCCAAACTTCCGCCTTTCGAGGAAAAAATACAATTACATAGTGCAAGTGTATATGCATATAACCCTCTCTGTATATGTTGGTGCATAAATAATATAAAGGAAAACTGCTACTGCTACTGAACAGATGCAATACCAAAGCCAATATCCTCACGATCTTGCTTTCACTATCAACCACATCTACTCGTTACGAAATCACATGGCGGTTGATGGCATTTGAATTTCATCCAAACTCGCTCAAGTACCAGCTTAGTGGAATGTACTAGAGAAAAAGGGAAAGGTGTGTGTGTGCACTGGAGGCAACTAGGTTTTTTTTGCATTACTAACTTGAAACAATGCAATACAGTTCTGAAAGAGTGAGTGAAGTGAAGCGCAAGAGAATATGGAGAGCCGATCTCATTCTCGTTCCAAAACTGGTTACGATTTACATTCCGAAACGGAGCAAGACTATAAGTTGGGTCTTTACGTCTATACTTGTGTAATATTATATTACGCACGGAAATGTGTAGACCTTCAGCTTTAGCAGGCGGCAACTTTCCAGATGCGTTCACTACAATGTGAAATATATATACCTGATACAGCTTTTGTCTAGGGCTGGCATGCGTTCAGCTCGGCATTTTTATAGGTATCCGGTAAATACTCTGCGGATGTAGTGATGGCGTATAAAATATCAATTTTATTAGAGCAGCGTATTGAAATATTGAGCTGCTTTACTTTAGCAGAATCGATCCCAATGTACATTTTTTTCATCAGCATCCTCCACACTATTTTTGCTTGACACTGCATTGTGGAGAGACCTTTCTCTCGGTGAAAGTGTCCGGACTCTGTCTATCCACACTCGCACGCACCACAAAACAGGAGATCGAGATTCAATGCATAACTTACATAATATTATCCCATTTGCTCGTAGACGACATTAGATAACTTATGCAGTGTGCATGTGTATTGTACCTATGTATCGAGTATTTTTTTGGCAAGTGAACCGAACTCAAAAAGAGTTCCTACGCGGTTCAATATAATGAACGCTCACTTGTTCAAGTCGTCGTCTTGGAGGAAACGTGTGCACAGAGAGATGTAAAGGCCAATGCCAAAGTTAAGTAAATCACTGAACCGTGCCATGTGCTGTACCATAAGGATATGTATCATTATATGGAGAAGAGGGAGCAGCATTTTATATTTTGAAAGAAAAAATGCATAGCTTTTGGCTAGGATCCTTAGGTTTCCATTTTTTGTCGAGGTTATGGATTTATATTGTGCAGAGCAAGTCACTGGAAGAAAGTAAAGGCTTGAGAAGTAGTTGGAATGCTGGGGCTGGAACGTTTTCGATGCTCCCATAAAACACCACGACTTCTCTTTTTCGGAAGCATATTGCAACGGCTCTGTGCTTTGTCATGCATGTTGTTCAATGACTCTGCAGTTTTTCTCCTCTCACCATTCTCCTAAATAGTTTATTCCATACCAGGATCCAACCTGGCCTGGGCCAATACAAGAACGGGATAGTTAATAGCTCATTGCATAGCAAGGCTGGGGACAATAGTTTGTGGCAGCTTCCCATTTTGGATTAAAACAATATACTTTGCAGAAATTAAGATTATTAGTAGATTAAAAAGTACTTTACTTCCTCGCATTTATTTTATTATGTATAGACGATTGATGATCGCTTCAATTTTATTGCAAACATTGCTATATGCAACAGTAACTAATGATTTAACTTCGTTTATTGTGCGAATGACTGCTTCATCAAACGCAGAAAAAGTCCAAAAATGATACAGTCTTAGCTAGACCTATGAAATGGGGTGGAGAATGACAAGGCTTGATTGAGGCAGCTTTCATGTGTGGTGAATTTACATCCATACATTGGATTGGAGCACGAAGCAATGTATTGTTTGGGTGAAATTCTTTAGAAAATTGGAGGAGCGGTTGGAAGTATAAAATACTGTGGCGAACAAAAATATGTGCATAGGAAAAGAAGGAAGACGTGAATCTTCCATCCTCTTTCTTTCTCTTCAACCCGCACGTAAAAGATATTGTGGTTTTTCTTTACCGTATATTTTATACGGTTCCATTTGGAGGTTCCTTTTATGTGAATGCGGATTGCATTGCCTTGGTTGGATCAGATCGTTCCACAATTCCACATATTGCCTTTCGCCTATCTTTGTTTTCTTGAGTATCACTTGTGCCTTCTTTCTCTTCCTTTCTTTTTGTCTTTTTTATTCATTCACATTTTTGTCTCATACTTGTGGTCTCCTCCTATACAGCCGATGGTTGTGGTGGTAAGATGGAGAAAGAGGAAAAGGGCGAAGTTGCAGGCGGCAAGAAAAGCGACATTTATTGAGTTTTCCCCTTTAGAATTGTATGTATAAGCCTGTCGGAAATATATCTCCTGGCATAAGACTGTCAACGAATTGTTTTCCGCTTGAAATAAAATATCCAAAAAAAGACATAGTAGGAGAGTACAGCAGTTGCATTGCAACAGCCTCTACAATTCTTTTACTGAGCGTGAATAAGGGAACATGAAAAATCCATAAGAAAAATAGCTCCACACCAAAAACAAATATGCAGGGTTCAGCCGACACCGGTTTCTGCGGTAAGGGATTCCAATCGGGAGGAGCAAGGAGAAAAAATATATGGGTAGAAAGAAGTAGCAACAGAAGAAATGTTCCATTCTTATTTATTATGATGATTCCTTTCGGGAAGAAAAATAAGAAGAAAAGCAGTTGCTGAATGTAATTTACAAGATCAATGCTACTGTTGCTATCTGGTTTGTTTGGTTATTTTAGTTGGAGTCCAGTCTTTTTTCCCATTGCACTCCACTGCCACTGTTGGAACAACTAATTTATGAACGTTTTTTTCTTTCTCTTTCTTAAGCCCAAGGCAAAGTTTCCTATTTGAAAGGGAAAACATTGGTGAAGGAAAACATTTTGAGTATTTTTATTAGCTGGAAACAAACTCGGGGTGAACCTTTTAATGATTTTTTTCTCGAAGGATGAAATTATGTGACATAAAAAGACTATCAATACGTTTGTGGATATGAGATCCCCATAATTTATTTATTTCCTTATGAAACGTTTTTATGTAATTGAATTAGTAATCCATTGAAAATATCATGGAGTTGAGTTGAAGTTTGTCCATTAGTTCACTCATTTACTTCCATATTATTTTGCAAATGTGTGTCTCAACTCTATACGGTGGAGATAAACACCCACGCAAATTGTTAAGTAAAGGAACAAGCCCTTCATCCATCTATCCTGCTTCAAAGACTACGTAAACGCACTCATACATAAATCCTATTGAAGACGGCGAGAGCAAGAGAGGAAGTGCGGTAATGTTACCACGTTTCGTAACACACACAACTTTTTTGTTTTCGGGTCGGAGAATGACGACAATTTGAGGCAATCTAAAAGAGTGGCAAAATTATTAATCACTGGGTAAAGAGAGTGTGGTGTGGGGAAACTTTGTGCTGTGATTATTACTCGGCTCGGCTATAATAAGTAGGGAAAGTACACAGTTTTAATAAAGAAGTTCAAGTGGCTGTTTTCAGAGGAAAAGTTTTTCATGAGTTGAGAAAGAGAATCATCGTCGTCATCATCATCATGAATAAGGTGTTATACTGAAAGTGAAAATGTGTGAGGAGCAGCAGGATGATGATAATGATGGTGATGGTGGCTTGGTCGTGATGATGATGGTGATGTCTCAACAACCGTTGTTTTCTTAAAGCACACCATCATACATACATAAAACTGGTGTAGAATTCCCATTCTACGAAAGCAGCATAATGTTGTAGTTCTCGGGCTCAAAACAGTTTTTTTAGACAGTATCCGAGTTTTTAGAATGGAGTCGCCACACCACCAACAACAAGAACTAGAACCAGCAGCGTGGTTCCTTTTTAGTAATTGATTGCTGAAGGAAGAGAAGAAAAAGGATGAAAGTTTTCGTCTTTAAACCGCATCACTTGCTACTTTCAGTATCGACTCTTGAGTTCGTTTATAACAATGGGTAGAAGTATCCTTTTTGCATCCAATCCCACTATTCGTTCTTTTTCTTTAAAAGCAGTATAAGCAGTACGCATGTTTAGATTTAAATAAGCATCGACATTTCATTCTGGCTTGGGGTCTTTGTAAGCTTAGAATCATGATGATTGTCGTGTCCAATTGGCGATTTGTTTCTCACTGAATATATCTAGTATGTATTGCTTTAACTGCATTAAATATGTTGTACCAATTTTTTTGGAAATGTGCAAAACACTAAAACATGTGCTGCTACCTTTTTAGTCATTGTCTGGAAATTTTCCAAAGGAATTGTGTTGTGTCTAGACAGAAACTTGAAAGTTTGATGGCTTTGGTACATTTTGCACGATAAAATTGTTATTGCCACTAGAACTTCGAAATAATGTGAGCTATTCCGTGAATTTTCTCAAATTAATTACAGTAGTGAATCAAAAATCAAACTTTACTTGCCACATTTGAGTAGCAAATACCTTTTGTTTTTCATTGAATTATTGAGCAAATAACAATTGAAAAGGTCCTTTCCCAAGATTGTTTACATTTTCTATCAAAGTTCAACTTGTTTTAGCCTCGTCGTGTAGAAATCTTTTCTTGGAAGAACTCAAGAACTACCACAAGAGAAATCACAATAATAATTTGATGAAAACATTTCGCTCCTTCACTGACCTTTACCGTCTCCATCCACCATAACATAGACTCAAGTGTAGTCTCATCAATTTCTTCCTCCAATTGACTCAGCCAAAAGCATGAGAAGTAAAGAGTGAAGCTTTTTGTTCTCACCATAATAATAATGATGTATCAGAATCAAGAAAGCTGGCAAGGTGCTATTAAGATTGAGGAGTCAGCAAAACGACATTTTTGTAACCCACGCTATGTAGAACTCCCATCATATCACCTTTATGGGAGACAACATGGTGTGGCATGGCTTATAAAAGGTTCCATAAGGCAGCAACCAAGCGAGCAAATACAAATACGCACTTTCATTGTAGATGAGAAAGCCACATGCTGATGGTTATTACACGAAATGACAGTGATATTCAAGGAACATTAAACTGTATTTGCTCTCTCTTCCTTTTTCTCTCAAATTTTTCTATGCTTGGCTAGCCACAAAGATAGAGAGCAAAGCAAAAAAAAAGAGGACGGAGATAGAAGAAAAGAGCAAGTTAAAAGGGAACTTGTGGGAGAAGAGGACGCGGAGAAGAAAGAAATAAAAAGCATTTAGTATGACTGCTACTGGTACTGCAAGATACCATAAATGCTCGCTGAGAGAAACATATAGTTACATACGGATATGGGCAAAAATACTCGCATACGGAAGTAAAGTGAGGACATACTGGCTCTCGCTAGGGAAAGTACTTCTGCTCTCGACAGCAGATGAAGTCGTCTTAATGCCCACAAAAAAACTTCTTAGAATATCTCTTTTGAATTCACATAATATGCATGCACTCATACATAAATACGTATATATATATCCGCAGAAGGAGGAAAAAATGAAAACCTTTTCTTGGATTCTGTACATATGCTCATTGTCCTGTTTCCTCATTCATCCTGTGTGATATCTGGCTAAGAGGATTCCTATATTCCACAAAATATGTAGTTTGGAATATGAGAAAAAATGGACCTCAAAATGGAAAGAAATGAAATAGTAGACGTCTATGTGCGACCATATGAGGTTTTCGTTGGTTTGGAAGAATTAGAAAAGTAAAGGGTATGAGGGACCGAATTCTCCTTCTGCTAGCTACAAAAAGATGAAGAAGGAGAATGTGAATATGGGACAAAAAGTCTCCATCTACAATTGGAAAATCATGGCGGTGAAAGTGTTGCTGGTGATCCTGATGCAACTTTTAGTAGGAAAAGAAAGACTCTGAATGGGTAAGAGAGGATGACGATGATGATGATAATAATAATGCATATTATTTACATAGGTTTATGGATATTATTCACGGCTCTGTTGCAACATTCTTAACACAGTGCTATAGGGTTTACAAATATAAAATTTATGTTGAAGTGGTTGACTGGCTATAGAACTAAAGGAAGTACTATATTGCATTGCAGTTTTGCGTTGAGAGAAAGCCCCAAGGAGTACCAGTACAAATGGCCAGGTTGTCGTCATTCATCTTTTCACCCACACATTCCGCTCAACTCCTTTTGCCAAAAATCTTACCTTTCTCCCAAACTCGTAGGGAGACTGGCTCTAGAATAAAGTTATTACGATATGTCTACACATTTCATATTCGCGAACGGAAAGAGACAAAAAGAAAGCAGCAATATATTCATTCTCTCTGGTTTTTATGCCATGTATCTTGTTCCAAGTGTAAAAAGTATTAAGGGAGAATGAATGTATTATGCAACTTCTCATGTTTCATTGTCGACAATTTCTATTCTCAACAGCTAAGCGTACGCACCACGGCATGCCACTGTTTATATATAGGTGGCAGAATGGCTTTAGCGCTGCAAGGGAAAAGCTATAAATCTCTGCAGAAGATGCAAGGAGCGAGAGCACATACTACCTACATTCTTCTTTTTTCTAGTCATCATCATCGTCTCAGGGATATAGCTATAATCATCATCATCCCAACTGCCATAATCATCGGCACCACACTACCACACAACACCATCGTCATCATCATTTCGAAAAGTGCTCGGTACCTCCAGTCATAATGTGTTTTTCCACCCAGTTCTCTTTCACTAACAAAACCAGTAAAGCAACTGCAAATCACCGTATAGTTCTTGGGCTTTGCTTTCATGAAGACGTAATCTTCATCATGACAACAAGGATTCCCGATAAAAATATAGGATAGGGCAGTAGTGGCAGTGCGCATAATGTGATGTGCGGGAATGACGGGAAGAAAAAAATGCATTTTTAAGATGGATGAAGATTAGGTGTGGATTGCTCACTTTTGGTGATGGTTGCGATTTTTGTTGTCGACGAAATTATGATGATGACGATCCTGATGGTGATGATTATGGCACAATATAAATGATGTACAATGGCATCATGTCTTCGTGAAATGAATGTTCATCTAAAGTATTCACTAACATCAT
The DNA here is from genome assembly GCA_001718145.1 of Orchesella cincta. NCBI lineage: Eukaryota > Metazoa > Arthropoda > Collembola > Entomobryomorpha > Orchesellidae > Orchesella > Orchesella cincta. The sequence continues at coordinate 185,152 of LJIJ01000128.1, forward strand.
GGTTGACGCTCAATAGCGATTGACATTGATGACGGAGCATAGAAAATGTGCCATTAGCCAGGCATGTTGAATACAATACACGTAGCATCGCGTTTCCCAGTCGTAGTTGTGCTTGGCTATAAAATTTCTGAGTAACGGTTTCATTATCTTGAGCAAGTACAAGCAAGTCTTCTTTTGAAGGAGTTTTTGCAATTACGACAGCATATTAATAACAAATATTTCAACGAGGTTATCATCCCACGTGTCTTGCAAAACTTGTTATGCCTAACGAAATGAGGTTTTTGTCAGGATAATCGCATGCCATTGTCGGATATTGTTACAAAACCGAAAATATTATTAGTGAAAACATAGGAGTCTAGCTCGTCAAGAATATGATAGTCTGGCCTTTTCCAAGATGGTTGATTTTTTCGGTGAAAAGAATAGACAAACATCAAGTTGGTAAAATTCCTGTCCTCAGGATAAAAATCAATTACTTCCTTTAATGAAATATAAACATAAAAGTTATTCAGCTATACATATCACACAAATAAGACATGAAGAGCTCCATTTCTTATAAGAAAGAAAAGTAAGTAACTGATATTCTTTCCTTTATTAGTATTTTCCGTCGTACTTCAACAAGTTAGCTATAAACTAGTTAGCGTTGATATGAGTAAGTATACACTACAGTAAATTAGTTCCTGACAAGTGGCATGTTTTGTCTGTATTGGAGACCATAATTTCAACTTTCTCAAATGATACCTCCTCCTTGTCAACTCTTTCATATTTTATTTGATGAGTGCTTCCCATATACCTGCATGTATCCACAATGAACGTGAAGTTGGTTAAGAAAGTAAACAAGAAAATGAAAAGTGGTTGATTATAAATAGACACATTATTATTAAGCCTTCACATTGTGGGATTATATTTCGTATTACTTTGGATTACGCCTTTATTATTACAACCCAGCATATGTATGCCTCCTATTGTCATTGTGACTGACTATATGACTGTCTGTCAAGAGAGCTGGAGAGTACACACTTGTTACATTTAGCTACTTAGTTCCCAGAGCTACGAAAAAATTGAGAGGGTCTATATTTACTCATGGTATAAGGATGACGCTAATTCTCCAGGAAAGAGCTTGTCGTGCCGTGCCTCCATCATTTTTTCTTTTGTTATTGTTTCACTATCCAAATTTCAACGGAAAAACAAAATGACCTAGACTTGCGACTTTTTTAGTGTGCTCGCAGACAGGATTTTGAGGATGGATAATGTAACAACGTAAAATTTTCATGGAGCCGTGTAAATATTTCTTTTAGCAAGATGATGTTGATGATGTGATGTCTCAAGACTTTTTCTATGCGTTCATTAAATTAACTTTCTTTTTTATTCGGGCTCGTGCCCTCTCTCTCTCTCCAGCATTCTACCTACAAGAGTATGATGATGATGATGATAAAAGGAAGAGGAAAGATGGGAAAACATTAGCAGTGTTTATCCCAACTTTTAAAGCTTACTTTTCTCCCTGTTTCCTTAAGGTAATGCACATATTTCATACCTGGCTTGGTTATTTTGTTGAAAGTGTAAGACGAAAAGAGAGGGAGAAAAATGCTCTGAGGTGGCTTTTTCATAGAGATCCTTCATTGACTTAGGTTGACTCACTCAGCTTCTTCTGCGTGTGTTCCTTTGTGCATACATGATAGAGAGAGCATTATACTCAGGAAGTCTGTCGAACCATTAAGCTCTCCAGTTTCTCAATTTTTTTCTGTTGTTTTCCCCTTTTTCCTTCACTGTAGGTCTCGTTACACTTAATAGGTTGCGTACAATAGCAAACTAGAAAGGAAGCAGTGCAATAGTTACAGTGTAGCGATGGAACAACAACAGTTAATAGCAAAAAAAGATGAAGAAGAGGAGGGGTTGGCTGTTGGCTGGGAAGAAAAAAGTTTGATATCATTATTAGCTGTTTTCTCTCTTTCCTTTCTTAAATTCAACCAGCCGTGCACCAATTTTGCTTTCAGACAGAGTTCCTCCTTTACTTTAGCTATTCTTTTTTCTTCATTTCATGACTTTATCCAGTCATTCATACCTCCTGTGTTTGGGAAGAGTGGAGGAAGGAAAAAATGCAGTGTGGTGCAGTCACCAGCTAAAGGCTAAATAGGATTTTTCTGAGAGTCTCAACAACGGTTTTTCTTGTAACAAATGATCAAGGCGGAGATGAAGAGTAGATGATGATGATAAGAGCTCATGTAATCTTTTCTTGGTCTGAACAAGGATCTTGGGGATTTTCTACTGCACTATCTTGGATGGAAATGTATTCAATATGCAAGATGCTTTTCATACTAACAACAGCTTATCTCCGATTCTTGTGGTTGTTGACTGTATAGATTTTCTGTGTGGATAAGCATTAAAATTTGCATCCATTGTATTGAAAAAAAGGGAGACAACATCCGGCTTTAGAAATGCATAGCTCAGCTCTACTGTTTGAATGTTTTCCCTTCGATTCGCAAAACAGGTCATACCTTTTACTGCAAATGAGTTTTTGTGCTTTGTGCTTGCTTGTTCTTATTTACTTGAGTAAGGTATTATTTGGCCTACGCATTTAGAAATCTCAACTGCTATGAAAAATGAAATTTTCAATAAACAAAAACCTACTGAAAGCTTTGTATCGTCGACATTTGTCTATTGAGACTGCATTCAATGAAAAACAGACAAACCCATGAAAAATGCTCATTTGCGTATCACCAAAGCGAATCTGATGGAGACAACTTAGCTGCGCAGTACAGACATTTAAACTTAAAACCAATGTGGCATTGGACTGTGAAAAGAAGTTGTATTTGCATTGATATTCATTTTATAGTTCGTCGTTAACGAAGGAAATTTTACCATTTGGGGTTTTATGTATTCGAATTTAAAATGAGGAGCAAATAATAAATCTATGTGCATTATGAACTATGTGTGTTTAGTTTTCTTTCCAAAATGGACAAAACAACCACGCACCTTAATTTGTCATAGGTAGTTACGTGTAGCCAGACCCTTTTTAATTCTCTGGCTGATTTACCTTCTTTGCCTTGCTGCATCCCTTGTTTTGCCATGCGCTCTTCCTAACTAACGAGCAAAGGTAGCAGTGGCAGGTGATGCTAATTAGTGTGCATGACGAAACCAATTCCAACCGCTTGCTTGTTACAACACCAAAAACGAAGCCTCCAATTTTACCCCAACAACGGAACGTTCTGACATATGCACAAATGAATGCATGGAAAATGCACGTTGTGTGGGAGGAAACTGTGAGGGATTCGCTTATTAGTTCCACACAGGTTTTTAGAAATCCATACATTATTTTTCAAACAAGGCTGCAGACATGTGATGAGCCTAATATAGCTCCATGCATATTGTGACCATCTGCAAGTGTATTGACAAATGAAAGTTAATGGGAAGCCACGGGATTTGCAAGTCGCACTAACCGCTATATTCACAAATCTGCTATAACTGCAGCGCTTCTCGTGGTTCATGTTTGCAAGAAAGTTGGATACTTTTTAGAATAAAGTTTACTCAACGCAAATAGCCTACCGGTACCATCATCATTTTGTGTTTGGATTTTGGTTTGGAAAAAGTACCAAAAACTCTTGTCAGTCAACACAAATACAGAACTGTTTAAGACTAGACAAAGGAACCCAAATTAAGTATTTACTTCAACTATCTATCTATATGTAATTGCTTTGTATAGATTGAAACATTGGAAATGTACGCTACACTCCTACGCACATCCTCAAACAAAAAACGAAAGAATTATACAAAAAATGGGACTTGAAATCCCTACGGAAGCAAAACATTCTACAACCCAAGTCCAGCTGGATCAGTGCCTATCTCTATGATGACGATGTGCAAGTTAGAATTTATACTCGTTGTAGTTGAATTATACCCAAAAGATAAGGGCCAAAAGATTCATTCATGGATCCCAGCATACAAACAAAAATTGTTCTCTTGTGCTACCACTGAAAGGAAAAGTGTAGTTAAGCTCTGCTCGTAGATTTTGACAAAAGGTCCAAATGTCTCCAAGGGAATATGAGGGAAGGAGCCCTCATGTTGATGGCAAAAATCCGAACAAAAATCTGGTCTGGTCACCGTCTAGTCCCTGCCGTTCCATGTGGTTGTTGGTGATATATGAAATATAGGGCTCTCTGTTTTGTCGCTGGGTTAGGCTCACTCAACTGAAAATAAAGCTACATCTGCTGCTATGCTATGCTGCTCTTCCATCTTCGCCCTTCATTATTTCAGCTAAACGTGAGCAAAGCTGATACTTATGATGTGTGCAGGGATTATACATAAATATATATATTGGTAAGCATACATACATAAAGCTGGTTGGCTAAATACACTGTGATGCGATGCGGGTACTTACTTAGCCTTAGAATAAAATATGTTTCTGCTGGTAGCAAACAGGGCCCCACTCTACTCCGATTCAGGGAGCAAAACAACCAGTCGTAAATACACAATAATAGTTGTACAATCAACAATCTACAAACTCTGGAGGACTGTGATGCTGGATCCTATATTTTTACTCAAAATTATATAGTGTCCTTTCCTGCTATACGGACAAATATCCAACGATATGATGATGATGATGTGGCTTCGTCACAATTTTTCCTTTGTCTTATTTTTGTTTACGCTAGAGCAAAGCATTTCATTCTCTACTTTATGCTGATGATGTTGATACTGAGCAATATAAAGTGGTAGAATGTAACAGCAGGAGTTTATCAGGCATTCACTCACGAACAAGGTTTTTTGTCAGACTCACTAATCTTTCAATGAAATGGAGTATTTGCATGATTTTTGACATGTATAAAGTTATTCATATGCACACACACAATAAATCGAGGTATTCCCCTAATCCGTACTTAATGCAGCTCAGTTCGAGCTCGTTTTAGAAAAAAAGGTTCATTTCCTTATCTCCTCGATGGAAAACATTGAGTCGATCTTCTCTCTCAACCAAATCATTGCAAATCACCATTTATTGTTAGTCATTGTTATTTGTGACCAAAAAAATCAAGTTGACGAGCCTCTTGGTAGGGAAGCTTGTATTGTTGGTTTGTCATTTTCATAATATATTGGTACTGGCGGTAGCGGTAACCGGCTAACAATGATTCGAGACAGTTTCCTCTCTGCCTTCTGCCTACCTTTATCATTTTGTACGTATTTTTTGGGTCTTTTGTATACTGAAGGTCTCTCGGTAGTGCATTTTGATTATGATCTATCCTTGTTTTTTAAATCTTGATCACGATGCTTTAGTTGGGTTGATAGTAGCATTTTGTCGTATGTTTCATTTGTATATTGGTGTTCGAGTTGACGGCTACTGGCCTGGCCCCGGTCCTTGCCCAAGATACAAGTTGAGTTTGATGATATATGAGAGTTTAAGTTAATACGGATAGTAAGTAAGAGTCGGAAAATATTATTGTGCGAGTTGGCTCGTACGTGTTCACGTAATATAGTCATAATAAAAAGGTGTGCTACCCTGTAGGGTGCCCCCTAGATTTACCCTGAGTGTAGTGGGACACAGTAGTTTACAACCTCAATCCTGTATTATCTTTTTTTGCTCTCCTCCATACGCAACAAACACACAACAGCTTCCCACTGTTTACTACTTACTTAAGCTCAAGTTCACACATTCAATCAAGTTTAGTCAGTGGAGAGCAAACACATGGGATGGATAAATACACACTTTGGCTCGGCAAGTCGACGGAGGTAGTCACATAAAAAGATGATGTGGGTATCACGGTGTCCTCATCCTTTCACAATTCTTTTAATTAGTCCGTGATGTGATGTGCTGTTTGTAGTTGAAGGAAGGGGACAAATTGAAATGACTTCATGTGGTGTGGTGGCACACTGCGATGGATTCCCATTGGATGGGAAAAAGTGAAGCATTTACATCAAGTTTTTAATAATGATGCCGAGAACCCTATGATTACTCTCCCTTTCAAAACGTTGGGGACTCATTGTCTTCCAGTTTTTGTGAGTGTGAAAGGCTACATTCCTAAACATTGAGTCAGAGATGCGTGGATGGCTGTCAGATCAGAAGCTTTCCAATCTTTGCTGTGCCCTGTCTGTCTTTACCTGATTTTCCATGGGGATTCTGGCCAACGTGACTGTGAAATTTAGGAACTGAACCAAATTTGTTACGGTGTGCATTACATTCTTTCATACTCATTCTTGGCAGCAACGTGTCGAAATCAAGTGCAGTGAATTTATACCGCTGAGTAATGACGGTATGAAAACAAGATTTGTGTGCATTACAACTACAGGTTCCCTTTTCCGGTGTTGGTGTAATTTATCGAAATGGTTTATACGTGTGGGTAGTGATAAGATTTGTGAGGTTTTTGTTTGGATCATCCATAAAACTGTTGAAGATTTGAGATCTTGGAAATATTACTTTTGTTTTTGTGTTTTGTTTATTCCTTTGATCAGTCAGTCAGGGGGAAAATGATCTTTTGTGAAAATCCCATTCTAGCTTCGAAAAAGCTATCCATGTCATTCCACATAATATTTTTTTTCTTTGAATGGGCTGAAGAAACCAAATCTTGAATTGCTGAAACGATAAAGGAGGGACGAACGATTCTCTCCTTTTTTTATTTCTTTTACTCCTTCTGGTCGTTAACAGCAATCTAACCCGTTAGCTCAGATTGGTTGAATCCCGTTATCTTTCCAAGATCTCGAGAGAATATTAGAGTGTCAATTTTAGGGAGACAAATCGGTTCATCAAATTGCTTTCCTAACATTTATGTTGATTTATTGAGAGTAAGGGATTTTTTGTTGAAAACAAGAAGAAAAAAGATTCTCTGACAACCACCCTTAACAGCACCAGTTTGCATTGCTAGTTTGGTCGAATAACTAAAAAGGATGAAAGAATTGGGATAGGAAGATGTCCATCTCTTCCCTTTCGAATGTTGGTTCATTTCTCTCTTTTTTGAAATATTGGCAAATATAAAACGTGTTTGGAAAGTCAAATGGTGACAAAGGGATAAGAGAGCCGAAGAGGAACAAGAACAAGAGAAGCCGTGGTGGTGTGTGCGTGTGCAACACATCTTCAGATTTTTTCTTCTCACCTTCTTCGACTCCTCCTTGAATTCTTCTCCTCTGATAAGAAGCAAGTAATGACGATAATATAGTGTGAGAAGGTACGCATTTATATGAGAATGTGGGGAAGTGGTACAAACACAAGGCTCAGGCAGAGCGCTATCAAAATATCAACATCATCAGCACAACCCGTTAGCCAGGATTCTGCAAGATACCTCTAGTTTTTTGCCCTATTTCCCTCCACTTCTCTCTCTTCATCCTGTCCAACTTTGTGAGATATATGCGCGTCTTCGTGAGAGTGAGAAATACAAGTCGTAAATTAAACCTTGCTTCCTTTGCTGCTAACTCTTTTCTCTCACAAACACAAAAGCAACTAAACTTTTACGTGCCTCTGTCGAGTGCCTAAGTGCTATCTCGATTTTGCACTTGGAGAATCGAGGGAATCTCCTCTGGAATCCAAATCTTGTCATTGGGACATTCTACATGATTGTAATAGTCGATTCATGCTAAAAATACTTTGGTCTCGGTTTTATCCCCCCGTTTTTGGTAAAACTGGGCTTTTTTTTGCACGGGTTGGTGAATTGGATGGATAAACAAGAAGAAGAATGAATGAATGAATGTATCGCCTCGAATCGCATCTCTCCCATATAAAAGGGATGTCTGACAAAATGTAATGTATTATCTTGGTGTTTTTGTGACGATTTTGTCTTTCTTTTTGATAATATGCCCAAACTATAAAGAAAGGATTGTCTGGTTGATGGATACATATACTCGTGTATATTTACTCAGCTTCTCCGAACCCACTATAATGTATCTGTCTTCGAGAAAGAGAGGAGAGCATATACTTTCACCGATAATGATAGATGAACGCATACAAAAAAAGTGTGTTCCTGTGATAAAAATCAGTGAAGTGGTACTACAGTTCACCACCAACAACTAACATAAACTCGGCTCCAGAAGTAGGAGCTCCAACATCAAACATTCTTCCTGACAAGGAAGCGAAGAAAGAAAGGAAAAAGGAAGAGCAGGACGAAGAAGAATAGGAAAAGAAGAAGCATGTGAGACGTCTTGCTGTTGTTGCTATTATATGAGTTATCCATCTTCTTTCGCCCGTTTCCTTGCATTGTTGCCAGTCTCGGTGTGCTGTACCCCGTCAGCAAGCGTCATCATCATCATCAGTATCCACCGAGAGAGATTTTCAGCTGGGATATTTATGTAGGACGATGGGATGATGATGCCACCAAAAAACTTATCCTTTCCCAAGCAAAATTTTTCCCGACAACAATAGCGAACAAGTAGATGCGACGACAGCTTCAGGACCTCTATAAAAATATAGGAGGCTTGTAGATTCCAGCAAAAATCAGAACCGCTTTCTCAGTTTTCTTTAGCGGGACTGCGGATTTTTGCAAGATCAAGCCTAAAAATGCGTTCCATGAGGAATCCTATGAGACAAGGTAACCAGGAAATCATCTCCCTCACTCTTTTATTACTGTCAGCAAATAACATATGGGTGTAATGTGTAGCATCATAATATTACAGTAATTTTTTAAAATATGTGTCAGTCAACAAATTGCATTTGGCTTCTGGAATGGTATGTGCGGAGGCAAATGAAAAATATTACGAGATTTTTTTAGTGTTGTTGCATATGAGCGTTTTTGTACGTCCAATTTTTGAAAAATTGTTGCGTTGTTCGTTGTGGCTCATTTATTTATATCATGTAAAGCATGAGAACAACTATTGTATACATTATTCATTCCTCCACTCATCCTTCATTTGTCTTGCTCTTGTGAAAAAATGAAAAAAATCTTCTTGAGAGACGGAAAAAGGTCATGAGATTGAATAACACGAAATATTATTGAATTCAAGATGAAGGATTATAAATTCTATTCAATGAGAGTCTGGAACAGCTTCACATTGTGAGTGGATGTCATAATTTGTAAAATAGAACTAGTTCCATTTCCATGCTTTAAAAATTAATGCCTGCTCATACCAACTAAGGAGAACGATTTGTCCCAGCAGGTTTGATTGATGTTGGGTTATTTTTAGGCTTAAGTGGTCAACACAGAAATACATTTGAGTAGAATCTCCAAAATTCTCGAGGCATGTACGTGAGAATCATCAAGTATTATGATATTAGGAGCATTACCTGTCTACCTACCCCTTCTCATTGTTGACATGGCCGTTTACTAAAAAACCTTTTTCATGTTTTTGAAAAAAATAAGTACATGAGAGGACCCTTGTGTGAGAATGATTATTTTTTTGAAAACAAATTATACCAAATTCCCTTACCGAATTTGAGTTTGTTTGTTTCATCTACTTATTGCTTGTCGACCAATTCCTAGGTATTGTACTTGTATTTTCGGGCTTTACAACCCATTCAAGTTTCTAGAGTATTTACATTAAACGAAATACGAGCGTGCGTAATGTCCTGAATGTTTAGTAGTGGAGGAAACGGGGAGAAAGTGTTCTTATAACGCATAATTCCATGGGATGCACATACATTTATGAATGTTGAAGAACACGCCATAAACAAACCCTTGCAGTGTATGTAATCTACAGGAAGTTGAAGTGGCTGACTGGCAGACTGATGATCAGATTTTTTCATTTCTCTCTCCTTTTTCCAATCCATTCATCCATCCATCCATCCCCTCATGTGTATTTTTTTCAATCACCTAAGCCTTTTCCCAGATTTTACTGGAAGAGATGAAAATAGTATCTAATGCGATTTGGATGTGATGGGTCATGAAGCTTCTTCATACATTATGCCATCCGCATCTATGCGTCTGAGAATGTATATATGTACTTAGGACCTACATACACTAGTTATGTATAAACGATCGAATGAAACATGAGGAAAATATTGGAGTGTAGAATTCAAGAATAAGTAAGCAGTGGAATAAGTAGGATGCTACTTAAAATGCCATACACTCGAGCCATTTGTTCGTGGTCTGGTTGGTATGATACATTTCGTTATTGTGCGTGGTAACAACAAACAATACGGGTGGACGCGAAAATGATGAGCGCAGTTGTAAATTTCATGGTTTCAGGAACGGATTTTTTGTGTTCGATTCCAATAAATGTAAAATTTCTACTTCACATGAAGGATGAGAATAGGGAGAATGGACTGTTGTAAAACAATCCAATTTTATAACTTCATTCAGGCAATTTTTTTAGTGAGAACTGAAGTAATTTTAGTTGGGGTTCAAAGTAAATAACAATATTTATTAGGTGTCCAATTCGACACTATTTTACGTCTTTGTCTCCTATTGTGTTGGGAATTTAATTTCATGCACAACGTTCTGAATTTGTTTCGTAAGGTTTCCCTCGTATTATTGGGTTCAAGTTTGCGCACTAGAATTGGAAGTGGAACGCGGTGCAACAGGATGATTTTCATGCAACATCCATGCCCACACGTGCAAGCGCACTACGAGAAGAGATGGTTAAAGGAAATTATGAAATTTGTATGACGTATTTTATATTCTTATTGTTAAAAACCTCGGAGTAAACCCTACGCTTGGTTGTCTTTAGGGGCGAAAAAACCTCAGTAGAGAGTGAGTAACTTCACTTAATTCCAACCATGTTGTACTTAATCCAAAATCTCTCATCATCTCTCTTTTGGCATCATGCCTTTTTTATTTGAACAACCGATGCATGCTTTGAACAGAACAAAAAAACTGTAATAGAGAGTGGAGCGGAGCTAGTTTGTTTGGCGTGGAGGGCTACTACTACACTCCACTACCTACATTTATGCGGTGTATACTTTGGGAATAAAAAAATTGTGATGAGTACTTAATGGTGCGAAGGGTATTAAAAGTGAAAGCCGCTACTTTTGTGGCAAACTTCATTCTCATTGCTACCACCACCACTACTTTCCATCCGTTGCACTCGCATAATATGTATAAACTACTCTCATCTTCTTTTTATTTACACTTTGTCGTCCTCCGTCCGACTACATGTATTTAGGGTTTTTATGGTGAAACGAAAAAATAAAAGAGCTCTAAATCTCTCTGCTCCAACTCAAGCAAACTTCACTCATTCGTCCTATAGCTCACTCAAGCACTTGCCTTTATTTTTTAAGTCCGTAACTATAATGAAGAGGAGTGGAGAACATGTGGACGATATAACTACAAACATGCACATTTCCACACATTACCATTTTACAAATGAACTTCCACTAACCACGGAACACGTAAACTAAAAACATACTTAATTCAAAATCCAGCAAACAAATATTTCCAAAAATTCAGCATCGGCTCGATTACACAGGATTTACGCATATTTGACGAGACTAGCCAATGTAATGTAACGGCTATTTTTTTCTCTTTTTGTTTTCAGTCTTTGATCCAAGGTAGCTCTCAAATCCACTTTTAGTTTATTTGTACGCACTTTGTCTGGGAGGGTGTTGCCCTGCACTATTGTCTTGTTCAGCTTTCAACTCTGAAATTATGTTTTTTGTGCGATGATTGAAGTAATATTTACTGGTCTGGTAGTAGTTGGAAATCAAAGGTTGTGTATAATTGAGACAATATGCCCTTTCTCTTTTCAAATCAACCTCTCAAAGTGCCCACTTGAGGTTTTGCGTTATGCCGGACTCTATAAAGATAGATTGGTAAAATAAATGTGTGTGAAAGATGCGTGATGCGGGTGTCAAATTAAATCTCCTCCACCACCAAACTGGTATCGAAATCAGAACAAGAGTCACTACCATGATCATCATCACTCTACGAGTAATTTCCGTTCGATCATTGTTTTCAGAATAGTATTCATGTGATGCAGCCTCATTGACTCATTCAAATTCATAACTCGACAAAAGTTGTCATTGACGTCGGGAGCAGACACATGAGCGGGTCGAGACCCAAATCTTGAAAAACGTAAAGGAGGATGGAGGAAAGCTAGAAATAAATTAAATTCATAGTATTCAAAAGAGAACTTCAACATTTAATTGAGCTCGGAGTTCGATGTGGATTATAATAATGGAGAACTCAGTATTATTTCCCCTTATACTGAAGTAGTTTTTTGCATGTATATTTTATACTCTGTATTAGATGAAAAGTGTGAGTGTGAATGAATGAGAACTGCTGTGCTGTCAAGCCTCCACTGCCCTAAAAACCGGATTCTGTCACACTTCCTTCTCGTTATAAATATAAAGTATAGAAGTGGCTTGGAAGGCACGTCGAATATTTTATTGGTTAATGAGTTTGTCGTCAGCAACCATGAGTTGAATGAATGCTGATGGTATACGGTGAAACAGAATGAGTATAATAATGTAAGGCACTTGATATGTTAATGACTGCGGGTAAGAACATCATATCACGTCACATAAACTCATACTAATATTATATACTTGAGCAATATATACTCGAATATTTGCATTGTGGTTGTGGTAGCAAATGCATTTTTGGTTTCGTCTAGGACCTGGTATATCCACTATAAAAATATAATAATCAATAATAACTAAACCGAAAAAACTATACCGTGAGTACATATTGTGTAGGATTTCAGCAATTTTCCGTTGTATGCTGTTGGAGATTAAATAAATATCCCTAAAGTAAGCATGCATGCAAACAAACTCCTGAAAGCAGCACGCACACAGGGAGTGCAGTGCATGATCACATGCTTTCTCCCATTCACTCATCTAGTGCAAACAATGGTTTTTCGAAGAAGGTACGAAAAGAAGTTTGCCTACTTTAAGCTTCTGCCACTGTTTTTAGCATCGTACTTTCTTTGCTTTCAGCATGGCAAACAGAAAAATAAAAGGGAGGCTATCCCATGTACCATCCCATCTAGTGTCGTTATTCTAAGTGGTAAAGTCTTAAAGTAAATATGAAAGGAAAAAATGCATTAAAGTGAGCATCATGTAAACATGAAGGGCTTCTCTGTATCAAGAAATACTTTGGGATGGTCTTCTTTCTGTTGTGTTGAATCAGGGATAAATCAGGATTTTACTCTCATGAAACCCACTTAAATATTGTATCACCCAACGTCTTTCTAATCGATCGACGACTTGAATTTCATCCAAATAGTTTCCATCATCAAATCCTACATTCAATAGTCTCCTTTGTTCAAGAGCCTCGTGTAAAGGTTCCAGGTTTATGGTGTCGTAAACCACATTGTTTGGAGCCTTAAAATCATCAATTGATACAAGTTGGTTGTTAACTATGATGTGGATATTAAAATGACAGTTTGGAAGTAGGTAATTCAAGGAACTGCCTTGCTGTTGCTGGGTGGTAAACAAGATCCTATTTTATTTGCAAGCTTGTGAACTAGCATAATTATGGAATTACAATTACGTCCTTCAAATTTCCTGGTGGTAGTTACTATGTACAGCTTTTATCTTCTGCGGGTGCCACACGATAGCCTTGTGAAAGTCGGGCCAAAATTATGAACAACATTTTACCAAGGATTTTTTCCGTAATGGAGAAGCTTAAAAAGGTTTTCATGTCTGCTATTAGGGATGACAAAAGGGAAAAAGAAAAAAAACTGAGATTCATGTTAAACACGAGTTTGTGTAGAAAACCCTTATATTTAGTCCACCGCTTTTTAGTGGTTGTTTGCATTATGTCTTGTGTAAGTTGTTTTGTATGGAACGTTTTTTTCTTTCTCAAGAGGTTTCTCAATCTTGTGTATGTCGTTCATTCTCAAGTACTTTTTTGATCGTGGGAAATTATAACGAGCATGCATTTCTATAAAAACAGTACACACATAAGTACGAATGTAGTTGTTCCTCTTCCAACGGCAAATTTTTATTTCCCCTTCCTTGCACATTTAGTATATTTAGCGATATTACATTGAAATAAATTACTCACATACATGCATTCACATGCGGAAATTATAGTTTGCAGTAGTAATAGCCTGCATATTGAGGAAAACTGGGAGCATGCAACAGAAGGATTGAATTTGAAAACGAAGCCATGAACCATCATCATCATAATTCCAACCAGGAAGGTGGACCCTTGTTTACTCCCGATTGAGAATGAGAAAGAGGTCGACTGCTTTTTGTTTTTGCATTGTTTTTACTTTCTTTCATCGAATTTGCCCTTGCCTTCTTTCTTTCATGTATGATCTGGAAGATTACAAAGCACAGTTGAGTATGGGTGGGCCTCCTACGTTTGAAGTTGATGTTGGTTTGCACCCGGAAATGAAGTTGTTTGAAATCGCCTTTGAAGTCGGTTTCGAGTATGTTTTTGAAAGCAAAAAATCCATATATATACCATTTTGTTCTTCATCTGCATACAAATTCTTTGGTTATCCCTTCTCTCTCCACTTCACACGTAGGTGGTGTGATGCAGTATTTTTGTAGATTTACGACTGCCGTACAACTTCTTTTTTTATGGATAATCCATTCAGACTATTTTCTAAGACAAGAAGCGGAAATTTTCGGAATCATACAGCATAGTTCCAAACTTTATGCAGTATACAGTTTTAGAGACAAGGTTTATGCCTTCTGATTCGATGCATATTGCATAAAATGCACACATGTTTGGCTAACGAAAAGGAAATTGTACTTGTCCTGCAACTTTAACACTGCTACTACCTTCCATCATGAGATTATTCAAGTGCCGATCATATAAATGAAAACTTTCCCACAATTCTATTAAATTTGTCCAGTGTTAGAAAATGCAGAAGGTTGTATACCCCGTTCCCCGTTGCATTTCTACAATTTAAAAATTTCCCTTTTGTACAACACAGGTTTTGATGTTTATGTAGGTCATATTCTGCTCAGAAAAGATCTATTTACATGCATCTTTTATTGTCCACTTCCACCTACAACCGTATTCATTCTATGCATGTACAACACGAATGGACTATTGAGAAGACTAAGCTTTTAAGCTATTAAAAACTTAATTGTAAATTCATATCCTCGTTTTACGATCTTTTTGATACACTTCACTCACCAAGAAGTTTTCCTCTCCTTTGACTGGAAAAACTGTTCATGAAAAAGCATTTTCTAATGAAGGGTGGCTGCATTCTTCTCTCGAGTTGTTAGACGTTCTTCAGATTTTATAGCAACATTTTCGCTCCTCTCTCTCTCTCACAGTTCTTGATGATAGTGATGTAAAAGAGAACAGTAAAATAGGAGAAATGAGAATGAGATTCATCATTCAAACCTCTTCTACTCCTCTACCCGTCTTTTTCTTCAGTGAACAATGCTTTTCCTTTAGGACAATTAATTTTTAACGAGCTTCGCCCTCTTTCCTATTCCACTTGGCTGTGCGCAAAGTAAACTGTGTGCCTTTGTGGTGCTGTAGAACGAGCGAGCTACTAGTCTTTGGTTTGTTTTTCATTAGTTTACACGATCACGATGAAGGGAAGAAATCAAGGAAAGCATAAAAAATATCTAGTCCACTTTCCTCAACAAGAATGCATCACATCACACAATAGGCAGACAACTCATCTCAGCTAATTTCCAATTCCACTCCTTACAACTTACACGGTGCATCATGGGTCGAATGTCGGATCCTTTGAAATTGCTCTCTTGTTCTTGCTAACCCTTTCATAGTCTGTTGAAGACGGGCTGATTCACCGTTGAGGAATTTAAATTCCCATTAACCTCCAGTGGGAGACAAGAATCGAAGAAATGAAGAATATACCGATTTATAACAAGTATAGATTGTATATGTGTATATGTATCTCTTCTCTTGAGTAGAATACGATTGTGCATCAATATTTTGCCAGGATTTCAGAGTTGGATCTTGAGCTGCATTTTGACGAGCTGTGCAAAAGCCCCAATTTTTCTCACACACCGCAGAAAAAGGACTGACTTACTTTTTTCTGGACGCTTAAAAAGTTAAACTTTGAATTACAGTGCAAACAATGTTGTACATCCATGCGGTTCATGACTGTGCTTGGAAGGAAAAAGTAAAATGAAGCATTAAAAAACTTTTCTGTCGTTGTTACGAGCGTGTACTTTTCTGTTTGTGGAAGTGGAAGTAGCGCATTTGGAGACGAAGGGTACAAGATAAGACAAGCTCATCTAATATCCTCATTATTACTTCCAAGTACTTTGAGTCGTGTTTTGGGCACAGAATTCGCTATCATCCAAGTTACTTAAAAGTGCTTAATACAGTTCTGGGGAAAAGGTTTTTCCACCCATTCATTGAACCAAAAATCTTTTAGAATTCACGGTGGAGCTTGTGAGCAAGCACATCTATGGATTCATGCAGCGTGTGGAGTGGAGTGCAGAATTCTATGTGACTTTTGGTCTGAGTGAGACGATTCAAATTAGTTTTGGGACAACTTATCTGGCTCAAGCCATTCGTTCCTTGCCTCTTGTTACTTGTTCTGCTCTTGTGCGAGATGACATTAGAGTAAATGAAGAGGAGAGGGACATTTCACAGTAAGTAAGCGTTGGTTGATGCGCCTCTCCACATGTAATATCCTGGCTGAATGCATGAAGCCAGAAAGAAACGTGGAGTGCGTTCTGAAAGAAACATTTTGCACAAATCGCTAAATACGAGCTCCACCAAAGGAGGAAGAGGGAACCAACTCTAGTCGTCCTCCTCTCCCGTCTTTTGGAGCAAACTTCTTTCTGCAATACTAATCGAGGATGACTTGAAGGAAATCCCTTCACTTTTCCCAACTTGTTTGTCTCAGAAACGGGCTTGACTTGGCTCTCGACACACACACACACACGAGAGTAACTATAATTGTGGGAATGCATATATCCAACTCCCGGTTGAGTTGCTTAACTTTCAAAGTTGGCTGTATAATCTCCTTCACAAAGACATGGGAAAAGCTCGCAGAGTGGTGAACAAGTCGAAGAGGGAAAACGACAGTTATAGCTTAAGCTCAGATTTCTTGTTTGCTCAATTCTGACACAGTATTACACACAGCCAGGCAAGTAACGAAGTTGGAGAATAGCTCCGAGTTTGCTCACATGTAGACGTTAACCCTTCCAAAATAATATTATTATCGTTAACTGTGCGTCGCCATTCCAGAAATCAGAGTGGGATTAAAGGAATCTATTTGAGACAGATTATGTTTTTGAATTCGATGTCTGCTTTGCTACTTTTCTTGAAACCAAATCGTCGCCTGGGAGTTTTTCCTCTTGCCGTGTAGATATACCACATACTTGTTTACTCTGCTTGAAACTAATAGAGTTCTCCTCTCAATACTTCACTTTTCATTTTCTCAAAAAGTAAGACGGAGGATCATCATAATCAGACAAGCCAAGAAGCTTTACTTTTACGTTTATTGTATTTTCTGAGCTTTCCCATACTTTGTGTGACGGAGTGGGAAAGGAGAGATAGGACTCAATAGTATACTTGCCATTTTCCTCATAACGACGTCTTTGATTTTGTTTTTATTGAGAATTTAAGTACTCCACAAATATGAGCTGGAAAATTAGGGCTTATTTTTAACACACGGGGAAAATACTCGAACCACATTTTCCTCCAAAAGAAGCGAACAATGACGTCGTTGAATGAGCCATTGACTTACATAAAATAAGCCCAAAATGTTATTTGCTATCATTGACAATGGTAGCTCTAGTTCTGCAAAGCAGATTATTTTTATTCGAAACTTGAAATTTGTAGGAAATGTAGGGATCAATGTACTTATGCATACACACATATAGTCAGTTTTACCATTCAATAATGATAACTCTGTGGGAAAACTGATTGAACAACAGTACATGTGTTTGCTTGTTAAGTACAGGGCTTCGTTTTTATATTTGAATAACTTTTTGTTCTATTTTCGGAACAAAAGTATTGTCAAAAATCCCCATCGGGGAGTTCCAACGCGCATCAGTTTTAGCATTTCAAAACTAAGACTCTCTTACATTAACTACAAGACAACTGGGGTACGTATGACCAAAGGGATCTACTAGGATCAATTTCCAAAACGTTTGACTTTCGATCATTGTGAAGTGTATGGCAATGCAATTTGTAGCATTGGCAAAGTACGCTTTGTGTATGACTCTCACTCTGTGATCCTATGCATCACGTTATGATATAATTTAACAAGTTGCTATTGCTCACATAAACCCAATTGCTGAAATCGTGGACGATGATATGAGACAATAATAGCAGATCTCCTCGTAAAATACGAGCAAGAATTACCCAAAACGAGTATTTTCAGAACTTTATAGGTAACCAAACAATTCAAGTCTTTTTGATGGCAGATTGATAGAAATGCAAAAACAAGATCGCACTTGAAAGCTCAAGAAAACTATAAGAAAAGGGTGTGTAAAGGTTAACATTTGAACAACGACAAATTGGTAGTGTTTTAATCTCCAAGACCTCATCTGTATTTTGTTTATAGAAACGAAATACTTACCAAGGGGCAAGATTAAGAGGATAAAGTGATTAAGAATGTATTTAAAATATGATCAGTATAACAACACGAGAAAAACACATGACCTCTCATTAACTTTTGATGTTTTTGAAATATAATACTCCTACGAATTCGTAAGAATATCTTTGGGATTTGAGAATGGTGAGTAGAGTGGGCAAATGCTGCCTCATTTTTCGGGGTTGATGCACTTGTTCTGTCTTGTCACTGTGCTGTTCACCAATTTGTCTTCCATCCATCTTCAGTTAAACTGTTACACTTTATGCTTCATTGAGCCAGCAACTCATACAATTTGTAAATGTTAGGAATTCAAATGAAAGTAAGAAATTCTTTAAAAATCTTCAAATTCAGTTTCCAGAGTAAAAATTCTGTTGTAATGAAAATTCGATGTTTAAGATACTTTCATTGGAAGTTAGTATGGTATTTTGATTATAGCATTTATTTCAGCATCAAACATCGAATAGACAGAAGCAATCAACTTTTTATTTTTGAACTAGTACAAAGAAGCAGGTCGTCCTGGGACACCGACACACAGATATGGGAAAGGGTCGACTGCTTATTGGCATAATCATCATTCCAAACTACATAAATATAGGGAGCAAGTGGAGTGGAATTTGTAACACTGATGTAATTTACCAAGTCTTCGGGGAACCTTACAGGTTGTCTTGGGTACACGCAGAATGGAGCAACTATCATCATCTTTGGTCTCCTCCTTATTCTCCCCCATTTTCATCATCAATAAGAGTTATGAATCAACCGATGATGATGTATTCATTGAAAATAAGCAAATCCGCAGTGAGTTTCATATATTTTTTCCACCTCTCGGATGGAATACAATACACGAAGGAAGTCTGTAAAGGAAGCCTTACGCAACATGAACTCATATAACATTTTGGTTAAAGGAAATTCATAATTCACCAGTGAGCACAAAAGTGTCGTAGAGAACAAGAGCTTAGAACAGTTCCTAAAAGGGAAGATTTGGAAAAGGGGAAAGCGTGCGGGAGTGAGAGTTGTGAGAGATGAGATTTTGTTTCCCATCTCATACTCTTCCGCGTATTTGCGTAATCGTAATCAAGTAATGAAATTGGAAAAAAGGAATACGAGAGAGAAAGAAAAAAGTGCGGACGACTATCATCGTGGTGGTGATGATGATGAATGCATGAAATCATACGAAGATGAATCTTTTATCAGTTCAGAGTGGAGTGGATGTCTGCGTGCGTAGGTAGGTAGTGGTAAAATTGGACTCACCATGAAACTCCGCTTCATCCAAACACCTTCCAATTTTGTACATCAGATTGGGAGGAAAACGTAGGAAATTGGTACGTTGCTGTTAATTCATAATAAGTTCTCATGGATACGATGAGACTCTCTTGTTGCGTCGAAATATTTTATTAGGCATTAAAGGTATTTCATTGTTCACCTGCTTACTCCGTGTGGCCTGGTATCCCATTCTTAGAGCACACGTGAAATTCTCTAACCATCATCTCTGGCACAATGGGATGTTGCAAAAGTGAAATTTCACTGGCTCATGCTTCTCTATTCAATTCCGTTTCAGCAACGAGGGAAGATGGGGACTGAGTAAAGCCACACGTCAGGCTTCATTTTACTTATGCTTTGTCTGACATTACAGAATAGGAAGCCTTGTGCATCACAACATGTCACCGGCACGACACACAATCCCTCTTTTCTTTCATTTTGTCTTTTAGCCTAAGTATTTACGACATTATTACCGCTGCTGCTCTTGGTACTGGTAGAAAAGTAGAACCACATTGAAAACAGGTGCGAAGAAGGATCCAGGTATGCACCTATTTGGTATATAACGTATAGTATGTTCTGCTAGTGTTGCTGCGGCTTCAAATTGATGTAGTCATCAGAGTCATCACTATTGAATTAAATGAAACGAATACTAAATAGAGTTTCCTATTCATGAAGCGTATTGAAGATTTGACAATGTGCTTGGTCGCCATGGATGACGATTATGATACTTTGTGAGATTGCTTTTCCAACCTGTCGAAATATTCATCCCCTTGTGTAGCTTACCGGTGCACCAGCCAAATTATATTTCTTCTTTTTGTACTTTATCCGGCTTATTATTTCACAGTGCTTGTAGTAATGAAATTTCTCCTGCTGCTGCCATGCCAAGAAATCTTCACTCAAATATATGGAAAGGGAAAGTGAACCGTTACTAATTTGAAATGACATCACGAATTACTACAGGGTCTCAGGTATAAAGCAACGGTCGGTGGTATTGTGCTGCTGAGATTGTCGATATGCTACATTGTGAATGCAAATCAATAACAGACTTGTTGGCCAGAATTTCAGTTGAATACATGAAACAAGGTGGTTTTGCATGCCACTCCATTCCCAGCCAAACTATTGTACAGGACATGGATTGAGGTGGAAATGTAAGATTTATGCTAAACCAGTTTTTTTTCTGATGGGGCAAGTAAAAAATATTCAGAACATGTAAGAGCGATGATGGCGATGGAAAAAACGATGAAAACTGATTATAGAAAAGTTTACTCCATCATTTGAGCCGTTATCACTGCGCATTTCATATTTCTCACGAATTCTTATCTCAACTTTTGTAGTCCGCACAACCTTTCAACCTTCGTTAGATGTGCCATTGTCCCTTGATGTGGAAAGTATCGGTTTGAGGGCATGAGCACACCCACACGTGAATAATAATCTTGGTATGATCTTCATCCAGCTTTTTATGGTCAAACTATGATGACGGCTTGGCTTAGAGCATGTCAAAAAAAAGTAGTGAAAATTTTACCTTGGATAATCTAATTCTACTTTCTTTCTTCTT
Organism: Orchesella cincta; assembly: GCA_001718145.1. Lineage (NCBI taxonomy): Eukaryota > Metazoa > Arthropoda > Collembola > Entomobryomorpha > Orchesellidae > Orchesella > Orchesella cincta. Next base: position 206,297 of record LJIJ01000128.1, read on the forward strand.
TTCCTATCACGGATAATCAGGCTTTCAATGGATTTCCCATTGAAAGGAGTTTCCGTACATGCGAATTTAGCCTCTGATAAAAATGTTTGAGACCCCACGTACAGTTTTCATTTTTCCCTCATGTAAAACACGTGCAAGTATCATGCATATTTTTATTCCTTGACTACTCACTGAGAGGGAATTGAATGAGCGTGCAATTTTATTTTGTTCCCTTAGCCCTCATACATTCATATTGGCCGAGTTACTACTGTAAAATTACCGTGGACTATGCCTCTTAACCATAGCTCCTTGTGTGTTTCCCAACTGCTGAATTCAGCTCAGACTTTCTGATTATTGGAAATAGTTTATCTGCATGCATCCAAACTGGCGGGATATAATATGTAGATGGTAAAGGCATGAGGAAGAAGTGAGCAATCCAACGCGTAGCTCCCATTCATTCATTGGGTTTTCCAACTTTGCCAGTGAAACTTTTTACTTCTTCCTCTTCAACACTTCTTTTTCTGCTCTTTTCCTTTTTTTCTCGCTCTTATTATCATAATAAGTGGTTCTTATGCAAAAAAGAATAAAAATGGGGATTCTCTCTCTCTCTCTCTCTCGGAGAGAAAAAGGAGAAATGTCGAATAAGAGTGAAAAGCTGTATGAGGATGTGGAAGCTATTGACCTTTTTTCTCAGTATATATCCTTCTTTTTTATGTAATAGAAAAAAACAGCAGAAAAGTTGTAAATCCCTTATAGGCTCATTACATGGTGGGATTGATTATTTCTGGCAACATTGTGTGCTCAAAGCTGAATAGTAATATTGCACATTAGAGAGCAAGAGCAAACTCCAACTTTTTATATATTTTGAATATTCTTTACTGCTTCCTCCAGCAGCACCAGATCCATATAACATTATTCATGTGCAAGTAAGACCAATTTTTCCTCCTTCCTCTCTTCTCCTCGTTTTCTCTACTGGCTACAATGGAATATGTTCAAAGAGGCTATCATCCCCTCTAAGTACATTATGTACACAAACGAAGTCGTAACTAGTCGATATTATGTGGAGACATATAAAATGCACACGTGCCTCCATTCATTGGTTGTGCTAAACAGCAAAAGTGGACTGACTTCTTGAAGGGTTGACTCATGCATCATCTTCTAGTTGAATCCTCTTACAGAATGTAAAAGAAGATGAAAACTTATTTTCTCTCGTCGTATTGCTTTACGCTTCCTTCCCTTACGACGACTCTAGGTAACCACAGTATCAACCTCTTTTAGTACATAAGAAGCAAACTCCAACTTCTTCCCTTTTTTCTCATTCTACTTACCTGGTCTACCTAAATCCAAAATTTATGCGACCAAGTCAAAAGAAATGTCATTTATCATATGCACAACTCTCAGATTTTCCTCCTCTCTCCGTCTGAGTTGCAGTGCTCAAGTAGGTACGCTGCTGGAGATGACGATGACGACGACGACGTTCGTTCAGGATGATGATGAAGGTGATGACAAAGTCTATTGCGAGTAGCGTCCTTAGCCGAAAATTCAAGTACACGAATCCCTGCTCAGTTGCAGCATGAACATTATTTCGTTCATGACTACAGAGAGACATTCTTATTACGATGATTTTGATGCATTTGGTATCGTAGCAGTGGCTATCTCATCTCCCACATGCAACTTGTACTCAGAATTTGTTCCACACAAGTGAATCAGAATAAGAGTGGATATAATCATGCAAACGATTCCTTTTCCTGATGTACCTAATAATAAATGATTACCTCCGACCAGGATTTTCCTCTGTTGTACATAGGAAAGCAACGAAAACCGGAATTTGTGTATTAAAACGAAGGTAGGGAGGAAGATTTATAAAATACAAAATATTACATGTGCATGTTTAGGACGGTATGCATGTGAAAGTTCTATTTTGAGTGTGCATATGACGCAATATCTCCTTGGGTCCCTTTTTCATCTACTTTCTTACGTTACTTACGTTTCTTATATTCATTCAATTCCTTCCCTCATCTTTCCACCTGGAACCCTAATGCATCACTCAAAAAGACTCGTTTAATATGCAAGAGTTCTTGCTGATTAATCTTTCATGTTATGCATGGCACTGATACATTTCTTTTTCTTAAGCTGAAAGTAGCAAGGAGAAAGAAAGAGGAGGGGGAGTAGGGAAAAAGTAAACTATTACATTTCTTACGCTAGTATGACATGTCATCTCAAGACAGTGTAAGAAAGAAGGAAACCTGGTTTTAAAAAGGTTTTTTGTACACTCACAATTTTAACAAAATTGATGCCTTTCTACCTTAGATATATACTATACTGATTTGGGTATCAGTAGCCACATTTTTGGAGCTTATTTTAGCTTGCATGCATTATGCATCGGTTATATATTAGAGGGTGTGTGTCGTAAGAGTAGCTCATTCCCAACATCCCATCTCATTCACAAGTCTTTCTCCTGCCGTGCCAACTGATTGCTTATTCTGTCTCACTCTCTTGTGATATGAGCGGAGACATAGGTACACAAATATTTTTGTTCGTGCTATTCTTTTTCAATGTCAAAAGTTTTGTGCCCCTTCTGACAGGAATATGTAGTAATTCATTCAACTAGTCTATTTGTGATTGCAGCAAAGCTAGTACTTTGGAATTTGAAATTTTCGCCCCGTGTGATATGCAAAAAAAGTCTTTGTTCATGTTAAAATTAGAATGAAAATCCAACTCTATCCAATCCAACAAACTGAACAAACTCTCCTATAAAAATTATCAAGGAATAAACTGACGATGATGTATTGTTGCAAGGACGAAATATAACACGAGAGTAATTTGTTTGTCAACTCAAGCCGTAGAATAGAGCACATATACACAGTACTAAATTGCACATACTCAGGTATAAATCATTGACTCTTTACAAATGTGTATAGGCCGGCGTTTTTTGGTAGGTTGCTCACAAAAGGAGCTGTTTTTGGACTGCCTACAAGAATCGCAATGGAATATACATGAGTGTAATCGAAATCATATAAAAGTAGGTAGCCAAAAACTACATGAAATGGTGACAAATATGCTGTTTCAATAATACCGCAATATCTGTGCAAGACAGGAATAACTCATAAATCAACTGTTCATAAAAATCAAAGTAGCCTCGAGGTGGACAGAGAAGGATTTTCATTTTGTACTACCTCCACCAGTAGTTTTCACAAGCAATAGAACCCAGACAGAAAAATGTATATCTGTCTTACGTCTGAGTATCACGCAAAAATGTGTACAAAATGGGGAGAAAAATTGCAACTTGTAAAAAAATTAGCTATTATAAACACTCTGTATAGGAAGGGAGTGTATAACCCAATAAAAAAAATAATTTCTTGGGGTATGTGTAGGCACGATCTAGCCTAATTTATTTTTCGTCTTTTCCCAACTTCTTCGTTTTCTCCATTTCGAGAGAGGCACTCGTTAACCATGTGCATATCACAATTGCATACACTCGTAAGTATCTGAGATGACAGGAAATTTATTTTTAGAGGAAGTTGAATGCGTATAGAGAAGATTTGAATACGTTTCTTCTCCACTGTATTATTTCTCTCACTCTCTCTTTCCTTTCACGAAAGCACATGGAGATAGACGCACGCAGTGATCCTTAAAAGCGAAATATGTTATTGTAAAACAGCATTTCACTTTATATATCGTTCCCAAACTTTTTTTTCTCTCTCTCCCATTTTTGTGCAAATTCGAAGGATTTATATGTAATGTGCTGGAGAAGCAGTTGGTTTGCTCCTGGTTGTAATATGGCTGCATCTCGGTATGAAACATTTTTATTTCCTCATAGTCAACTAGTCATGCATATTCTTTTTTTGTATGGTCATAGTCTCGTAGGTACAGCAGCGTAAGTGCTTACGGAGACAATCTCACTCTAGCTTTTTCCTGGAAGAACCCGTTTGCCTCCTTTTTTCTATTCTCTCTCACTCTTCTTCCCATGAAAAGGTACTAGTTATATAAAGGCGTGCTTTGTATACGTATGTCTGGCTTTCATTTTGTGAAATGCAATGTTGTAGCGGGGTAGAGCATAACCTCATCTTTCCTCACTTACTTTCTACCTCTGAGAGTGAACAAGCTTACCTTTTCAAGAAAATCGGTCCGACTGCGAAGGCCGCTTTTCAAGAAAACTCATAAAATCCAGACGACACATATTCGACCAAGCACTTGGATGACTTTGTTGCTTCCCCTCTGTTATCCTCAGAATGAATTGCTTCGCGATTTTTCTTTCCTCCTTTTTCCCATGTCTCTCTGCTGCTGGGTTGTAGCGAGAATGTTGTGGAGACCCATGGCTTTAACTATGGTGTCATATCCCTATCTGTCACTTTTTTGAGAATCTATAGCTTTTCCGACAAATAAAATATCTCATTCTTGGAATAAAATTCTGTTGTGTACTTTTGGTCGGGAGCAAGAGATGGATCTAAACATTCATGATTTAAGTAGTTGACAAAACGGTCTCTTTCCCAAGTCGAGCCAATACTGAGAATGAATGGAATAAATATTCTGCATCACATTGCCTACAAGCCGGAATATTTGTACATAAAAGCATGAAAAGGTGGTGGAATGGAACCAGAGCTTGAGAGGTTGAAAAAATCAACATCAAAACTAATTGCGAAAAATTTAAATCAGGAATTATTTTTTGTCTTTGCAGAATATCTCATGTCTTCACCATATCAGCCAAAATCACCCTTGCCAATGGGAACAGCATTGGCAACCGCCAAAAAGCTCTTCCAGAGTGACAATCTTCAAACGGAAACAGCCGACTCAAACAGTACTCTGAGCACACTTCCCAGTCAAGCGAGGTAAGCTAACTAGTATTTAAATTTCATATTAATTAATTATATTGAAGATTTTTGAGCAATTTAAAATTCAGAGCTACGATTTAGCAATGACGATGAATGTTATAATGTGCTGAATAAAATTATTACTTTCATTTCATCGGAGGAAAAACGAACACATAAGTTCAAATATTATAATAGCGAATAAGTATATATTACACATTGGTGTATCTTTCCTACTACTAGCATCCTTGTTACGACATCCAATGCGAAACCAAATATCATAACATCTTTAAAACATTCCATGAATCAACATTAAAAACGGAGTGACGGAAAATAGTACATTACTTTGCAAATAGTTTTCCAAGCATGGTAGTTACCGGAAAGAAAATATTCCATTTTATGAATATATTTGTTAGCTATGTTCATGTAGTTTTAGCGTCACAGTACAAAACGTGGCCGAGGGAAACTGGCGGGGAGGAATGGAGCCTTTCCACAAGCGTTTTTATAGCTTTTAACTACGTGCTTAGTGTAGCTAAACAGCTTTTGGGCTGCTGTTTCTAACCATCAGCATGTTATAAATATGCAGGCAGACAAAAAATGTTATATAACAGCCTCCTTCCTCTCTCCGCTCGTATTCTTTTGTTTATGCTGATGCAACTGCTGCTGATGTGTATCTGCGTATATTCTTTTCCCCGACACAATTTAAGTGGCTCTCTTTTTCAGTCGAAGGAGAATATACCCAGTATAAAAGTTAGCTGGTGGTGTCGTTACACTTAATACGATACATTCCGGCGGATTGCTTTTACTACGCAAGTATAAAGATGCTACTTTTTGGTCTCGCATCATAGCCTTTGTTTGAAATATACTGACTTCCATTAAAGCATTGTATCCCAAACAGCTGGTTTGGCAGGAGCATGTTATTGCATACAATTAGCTCAATATTATATAAGCCTCGCTTCTATAGGTGGAGAAAACTACAATCACATGGTTTGCTCATTTTCATACTCTCAGACAAAGTTTACGGTTATCTCTTGAAAGTGAGCGACTAAAAGGGAAAAAGTGATCGATCCAATGAATACGCTATCAATTTTTTTCCATATAGCCCCAACATAAGTATGCAGATGAATGTATAATATGGAGGAAATCGTTGGTGCGTGGAATGCCATGAGTTAACAACTATATATAGGGTTATATGTTCGTCGACTCTCTTGGAAAACTAGCCTTATGTATTTTAAAAACAACATTTTACTGAGAGGCACATTACATGCATTATGCATACAAGTTTCGAAAGGAAAGTGAGATATCATAGTTATCGCAATTTCTTTATCTTTATGCTTAAATCGATGACCCAGAAACATCTCTCACCCGACAATATATGTATTTAAAACGGGATGGTGTGGGTATCGAGTAAAGTGTTAGTGAGAGCTCCGTAATATAATAGCCCCTATAGGCAAAAAATAACCATGAGAGAAAAAGGCAATAAACACACACAAAAGCAAAAACAGGCTCTTTGCCTACTCCAAACCATACAGCAACCCGAGCAGACCAGAAACCGCAAAGAAAAGCTACCAACCCGCCTAGTCTTGTGCTAGCTCAAGCAAATGTTTAAGTAGGTTCTCCAAAAGATCTCTGTGTGCCATTTAAACAGTCAACATGTTCAAACGCCTATTATAATGTGGGTTGCATGATGCACGTTTTTTTGAGGAGGGTCGATGACAGTATGCTTTTACTTTTCTACTTTCTTCTTTTTCTCTCGAGGTGCTGGTAGTTGAAATGAAAAGCCTTGATGTATATATGTATACCAACATGATAATGTTTCTCACTAAAACTGGTGTTAGTTGGAATAGTGTGCAATTTGAAAGCGGCACATTTTATTTTTGCATAACAGCAACAGCACTGCTGTATTCAAGGCCCGCCACAAAATGGAAACTTATCTATGTTTAGTCCCCATTATGGTCTCTGGCTGTATGAGAAAGTTCTTTGTGAGTTTGGGTGTTCCAACACACACAAGTGTTCACTTATTAAGGATAGGCTTTGGGCTGCATTGCTTTCTCACATCTGGATTTTGCTACTCATGTTCTTATCATTTACAACGTGAGTTGACTGACTGCATGCATGCACGAGGTTATGTTGCTAGTTAGCGGAAATTCAGCCTCTAATGGGTACCGCAGAGAATAAGGGTATTTTACAACTTCTAATTTGCTCTTTCGTCAAACATCAAGCCGGCATGCCATACACCCACTACAACAATATGGTATATGAACATAAATGCATGCTACGTCAGTACATGTGGGCTAGGGGTATTTAATCTGGTGAAAGTAACGTTTCTCTTTCCCTCTCATTCAGTTAACCATTGCTACACATAACCCATTTTGACATGAATTTAAAGAATCCACGATACGAGTTTTCTAGGCAGGGTACACAACACTTTGCAAAAAAAAGTATGGGTCTCCTCCACGTTTTTGTTTGGAGCGAACAAGGCTACTAGTTATTATCATTCCTGTTTGACATGCATGTCTGATTTCATGCACATCCGTGCAGTCCCTTCATACTGTGATGTGATATGAAATTCGCATCAGGCATTCACGTCACCATACCACGTCCTACAAAATCAGACGCCACAAAAGCTCAAACATCTATTGCTGCAAGGAAAGCCAGCACAATGGCACAATCAAATCAGGACGAGCAAAGGGAAAGTCGGTACTATATGCGTACTTAGGCTTTATCCTGGTGAAGAAAAATATATAGAAGAATTGCATGAAAAAAAACAACCTGTGTTTTTTAAGCTTAAACCCCTTCGTCTTGACCTTGTATTAAAATAGCGTTAAACATGGCAAAATGTAATGGTGGATATAGAAATTCTGAAAATATTGATTAGCTGCTGTTTTGGCACTGTTGCTGAGTCTGTAAAACTAAACTGAGAGTTGGCACTAATCGCATGATGGAACGGAACACAATGCCGTTCACTCTGATATGATGAAATGATCGAGTTGAATCACCAACAACAGAGCAGCGAAATTCTTGGCTAAGGAAGGGCAACGGGAAGCAGCAAACACAAGTTTGCACTCCCTGCCTGAGGGCTATGATAATGATGTCAATATTTTTTTCTTAAGCGGTACACTCCACTCAACAACTTTTGTTGGATTTGCTGTAGAGTTGGATCCGAGATAATCTAAAAGTGGGGAGGTAGCTATTAAGCTGGTCTCTGCAAAGTAACTACACTTCTTTTGCATTATTGCTGTAATTAAAATATAACAGGGTTTTTACATTTTCAACTTCCAAGAGTGGATTTTATGATGATGAAAACTCGTATTATTTTGTTGAGGGAGAAAGGAGGAGTCCAAAGCAAACAGCAACGAGGCTTTCTCTTTTGGAGTCCATTAAGAGAAAGCACCAAAGAAAAAAATTACACATGTTCACGCAACAAAAACTACAATGGTTTCCACAACATTGAGCATATTAACAGCAGCGAATGAAAATTGTCTTTTACAAACTAATTGCGTATGCTTTTATCAACTCATTTCCTGGTCATGTAATGCGGTCTGAGTTTGAAGTTAATATGTAAAATTAGAATCATGACATTTACGTGGCCGGTGAGATTGCTTTCTTCATATTCTTTTTGTGCGGGCTTTGAACCCTGTCGTTTAAAACTCTGCTAGGACTAGACTAACGACAATGACAATATGATTATGTTTTCATTTACAAATATGGACGAAATAAAATCCGCAAAAGTGTATCTGCAATGATATGCATTATAATTTCATGACACTGGTGACTTGACTTGCTCACGTTGTTAACAACTGAGCTGTGGTTCGGAATCAGGAAAAAGCAGAGCAATAAGGCGACAACCATTTCATCTCCTCTAAAATTGTATGTGAAGGCGAAGACGGAAAAGAATAGATAAACACAGAGTCAATTTTACAGTCCCACATCCTCCAGTGGTGCATGCACCAAACCATACATGGTATAAACTGGGCTCCTCCATTCATGCACTGACGTTTCTTCCATTTTTTCCAGTAAAACTGACTACTACTATAACCCACGGAAAATAAGGTCGTCGCCATTGTTTTCTTTTGTGAGAGGTGCGGCAGAAAAGTAGTAGCTGAATAATTGCTGTCATTCAATTTAATGGTAATTGCTTTTTGCGTGAGCTCTTTGTTGGTGGGGTTATAGTCGATGGCTATGACTCCTTGGTTTGGTTAGGGAAAATCCTTCCCATACTGGAGCAACTTTGTGCAACCGTTTCTCATTGAATAGCTTCCAATACGGAGGTATTGGATAGCGTGAGTGTAAGCTTTTGACTGTTGAAAATCCATACCTTTTTTGTCTTTCTGTGTGTTACGTAACGAAAACCCTATATGAAAAACATTTTACGAGTTTTAAGCACACAGTGGCTGCTTTGTAAGTAGGGAGTATTATGTACCATGGAAAATTGGGACGGAGGAACAAACAGCAGTGGCAGAAATGTGGGACTACTCGAGAAGAATCACGTTGGTACATTCATTCTAAGTCAGAAATGTATTCATTCTTCGTACCGGCAAAAAACGTTATTATTTATCTCTGGCTGCGTATAAATTTTTACGTTTTACTCTAGCAGCACAGACATTCCAATCCACTTTCACTTTGTTACATCAATGAATTTCGAAATGCCAAAGCGGAATGGAGGGAAATGCTGTCGTTTTCGAGCGCAATCTTCACTTCAATACTATTCTACATAGTCATGTATTTGGGTTTGCCTATGTGGTAGTTGGTCTTGTTCGAGTTCACCTTGCTTGCAATATTGAGACATGCAAAGTGTATGATGTTAGTTCTGTGACTGCTCCCGTTTTCTCTGTTTCATGTCAAGTGTGGACTAATGGAGAAGCGAAATCGAAGCTGCTCGTTACTACTTACTTGGTTTTTGCTATTGCTTTTCGGTTTAGTAGACTACTTTTGGATTTCCTGTGTGATATTGTGGTAGGGATGGGGACGATGAGGATGCTATTCTTTTTTTGTTCCGGAAGGAAGAGTTCTTGCTGAGACTACGTGGTGGGAGTGACATGGTAGGTGTAATGAAATGAGATGTATGTAGAGTGCAAGCAAAACATCATGAATTCATTGCTGTTCCTCTTTCACTCAGAAAATCTACTCTAGTAGCGCAACTCATTGTCATACAGTTAGAAAGGAGTCTCGAGTGGGGTAGGAAATCATTTGACATTCAGATGCTTTCTCTGTTTTCCCGTTAAGTACTCCCAAGCTGTGGCATCATGGTCGTCATCTTCATGATTTTCGCTCCAGCAATGGCGATAAAGCAAGGAGGATTTTTGTAATGTGATGATGCGATGGAGGACAATATCCCGTGCATATTATTATGTCTAAAAAGTATTATCTAACTTAGTTTCGTTTATATAAAAGTTGCATGATTCGTCAGCCAACGCATTTTTAAAATTCGATTGTGTCTAATACATCATCAAGTTTGTTTAGGAATTTTAAGGTATTTTTGGTAATTCAGTCATTAAAATCATTAATATTTGTGGAGTACTCACTTGTGAATTAAAACTGTGATGATTGTTTGTACTGGTGTTTAAATAGGTTATGTAAGTACGAATAGTAAAATCCAGGTCGAGTGCATGTTGAAAGGCTGATTGGTTTAGATGAGGATTTCTTTTTACCTTGACCAGCTTTTAACGATATGTACGTATATGTATTCCCACACCAGTTTCTCAGTTTTTCACCCTATTCTGATTGAGGAGTTGAATGAGTTAATTTTTCATGAAAGCAAAAAATTGAATACAGTTTCAAAAGAGTTTTTTCCAAGCATTCAAATAACTAAAAACAGTCTGGATTCTCCCAGAATCGTATGGTCCACATCACGTCAGCCATTAGAGAGAAGAGCTGCAGCAACAGTGGAGTGCTTTTTCAGCGGATAAAAGTCAATATGTATCCAATCCACAGAAAACCGCAAACTTTTCCCCCGAAATCGACTTGACTTGACCGACTTGTGCAGTCAGCAGTAGTCATGCAACAAATTGCAGTGATGCGTAGACGACCACAAGTAAATATTATTTGGAAGCTGAAGCCTTTCAGATTGAACCAAGCATGTCCTGCAGCAAATTACATATAAGTGTTCTACAAACATGAAGTACATGCAACATAATGCAATTTACACAACTTGGGTTACTTTTTCTGCGAAAGGTTTCACTAATGCTAAACCAATGAGGATGTTTTATTCATTTCAAAATTCATTTTCATTCATCCTTCAGCTCCAGATGTTCCCCTGAATTTCGTTGTTGCAATATAAAAACGTGAAAGCACCTGAGCTCTGATTGAACGCATTTCGGAACTGGAACACATGCATGTATGCATTACGTAATTTGTTTCTACTACAGAGAAGCAGAAAATTGGGCAAGCTTTCATAATATTTCTTAATTTTCCAGGAACGAGCTAAAGAAACTTGTACATTTATCCATTTTGTCCTTGTGACTAGAGCTGTTGCTGAATCTTGTAAAAGGTAGAGAAAGAAGCTTCTGCAAACTCGTTTGAAAGAACTCATTTCGCTTTCTTCACGTATCCTTCTCTACTAACTTTGCAGACCCGCGCTCGGGTTGAATGGAGACATGTATTGGCGACTACTTCAGATTTCATCTTGCATCAGTACTTCCCTCGGCCTCGTGCTTAAACATGGTTGTAACAAAATATGAGTTGCTTTCTTGCTTCCGCCCACCCAAAAAATACTATTTTTTTTCTTCAGAAAAGAAACTTGTTTGCTCTACAAAAGTATATGGGAATAGGTCACAAACTCTATTCAAAAGGATGTGTAATATGGTACAGCCTTTCCATTTTCGGAGTGCATGTGTGCGTGTTTGTAGAACCCCCAAGAAATAACCAAACTGTTTGCCTTACACATTCAATATAAATAAAGAGGTTGGATGGAAAAGTGTAGCGGTGGAGCAGCTAAATACATCCTATTTGAAGACATGCAGTTCTAATGAAAACTTGAAGGAGGTGCATTTATTTTTTAAAAAAAAAAAAAACGAAAACTGTAAAATAGGTAAGAGAAAACCAAACCACCTATCTACACCTCCATTACTTACAGACATTTGTTCAAATTTACTCAATTGGCTCTGTCCAAAGTAATTTTCTTGAGTCAACAAATTACTCGTACTTACATTGATGATAATCAATACAACACAACTTAAAAGCAGGAGAAAAGGCTCTGTTTGTGGGAAGGTTGAAGATGAGGCAGAAAGTGAAGGAATGAAATAGTTTGGGTATGGGAATGAACACTTTTTGTTTGTAAGCTCTCAAAATACACTAAAGCTCAAAGTAACTCCATTTTTAAACCAACCCAGAACAAAGATGAGGCGAATTCGGTAATAGAATCACGCAGAGAAGCAAGAGAAAGCGGGTGACAAGTTTATTTTGCTTTCCACTTTAATCATGCATGTGTCAGTGTGGAGTATCGCCACAGTGAATAAATCCCCTAGAAAAAACTTTACTTTTTAATTCCACTTTCACTTCATTTGGTTGACATTTGTATCTGAGATTTAGAGCTGGTGACCGTGACAGCGTCTAATTATCTCAAGTTCTGCTTTAAATGAAAATTTCAATTATTTTGCTTGGTTTTCTAGGTGTAGCTACAGTGTTGTATATTTAGCATAATCAGATATTTTAGTGTCGGAGCCATCTGTCCACTGACAGTGTCTGACTACTGCATCCCGCTTCCATTGATGAATACGAATCCTATTAGTAAAGTAACAGGAGTTTAACGACTTCCACAACACATTAAGCTTGCCCCACATGTAATCTGTCAAGTTTACTTGGAGGAAACCGTTGTGATTGGTATTGCTGAGGAAAAGTGGAAGTTTTCTTGGAATGGGAATGTGACTTGGAGGAGTAGTAGTAGGTCGTCTAGTATGCTCCTAGAGTTCTCCTTTCCGTCGTAGAAAATTCATCGGAAATTGGTTCACCATTGCAACAAATTATACCATGTCCGGTGGGATCTCACAAAACTTATTCGATAAGTTCAGGAAAAGTGTCTGGAGACCCAGCCAGTGAAAGAATAGGAAAGGGGGAGAGAACAGCACGCTGTGCGAAGAGAGCTGAAATGAATGCTACACTATTTCCTTCTAAGGTCTTTGCATAGGAAGTTTCCAATTCCTCAACCCTTTTCCTTTTCTCATCCTTCGTCTACTTTCCCCTGCTTACCTTGGCGAGACACGTTTCTCCTCTCACATGACAGGTTAATGAAGGCCGGACCCAGTAGTCTAAGCCGACTTGTTTGTTACCCCTTGTGAGAAACTAATTTGAACATAAATAGGAAGCATCTCTCTGGTTTTGAGGAAAATACATTGGAACACAAAATCTTGTCAATTCCGTCGGGAAACGAAAGTAGCATCTTCTTCTTAAAATTGTCAACTTTGCTTTGGATGGATGGATGCAGAGCTAGGCATCTTGTTCCATTGAGCTGAGCGAATGATCTGGGGAAAAGTGATTGACATAATGCTTTAAGAAATCAAAGTGCTCGTTGCCTTGTAAAGCCCGTGGAAAGTTTGCCAACCTCTTATGCAAGTCTGATCTGCTGGCGCCACAAACTACAAGCAACCTCCACAACTTGTCATTTTCAACATGCATTCCCATTCATATTTCCTTTGCCAATTGGAGAACTCCAGTTGTATCTCATTTTGGGAAGTCTTCCATGTTCCGAAAGAGAATGCAACCCTCGCAAACTACGAATAGAAAGGGTATGTATATGCAAGTTATTCGATGACCACTCCAAAATTCCGAGCCACCTCACAATCAGCTTTTTATGGGCTGTCATGTCGGAACGCATTCAGTCTTTTTGCATTTTATCTACGAAAATCACCGCAGTGACAGCCAATGGGTCACTGGTGTACCACATACCATGTTTTCCCCTTTTATCCCTTTCTTCGCCTCGCCCGCAATTATTCTTTTCTACATCTCCACAGAAGCAATTGCGTTGCTCGAGTGGAGCAAACGGCGGCATCCAACATCAACATTCCAAGTGGAATTCGTAGCCTTCCTTCTTCTTACAACCAAGTGAAATGTGGTTGTCCAACAACTTCCAACTGATAAAAATAGAAACAACGACAAATCTAAATTCTTTTCATAGCTTAGAAAACGTACAATCGACGATAATAAACAAGAAACAAGGTGAGGAAACGAAAACAGAATATATTTGTTTTGGGCAAGGGAGAAAATCTTTTTGAACACTTTTCGAGATAACCTTCCACACCCGTAATGTGCATACATGATACTATGTCCCGTTGAATGAACTGAAGTCTTAAAGTTTTATCAAGTTCCCTGTCCATACACAAACACACACTGATGTACATAGTTTGGTTGTACATCTGAATTGGAAACTTTTTGAGACAAAGTTGCTTGTATTTTCTTCCTTCTCTTGCATTTCTAACGAAGCAAAGTGTGAGGAGGCGGAAGGCAAGATAGAGCAATAATTGAAGGAAGATATAGGGACAGAAGATAAAGGAAGGCAAAGGGTTAAAAGGGGATATGTGATGAGCAAAGGAGCAGGAACTCAAGTAGAAAATATATGTTGTTGTCTTGTCCGGATTTATTTGTGTGACATGAAGAGTTTCTTTATACACTCTTCTGTTCAACTCGCTCTTGCTCCCTCACTCCTCAAACCATTTCATCTGTGTTTCCCTACGTTTTTTGCAGGTTGGAAAATAAACTTGTCTTCCATTCACCAGTAGCTTGCTCTTTTCATTGAGCTGGGGAGTAGTCGTGGCTCCAGAAAAGAAAATTTAGTAACTCTCAGTGTGATACTGTACACGTGATTATGTTTGTTTCTGGGTGCATAATATAGGTACATGCAAACATCCACTGGAGTTGTTGGGTAGTCTATTAAACTGAGTTGTTGTGGCAGTGCCACTGGACTCAAATTATTCTGCAGCTGCTGCAGAGGCCCAGATATATACAGCTGGTGAAAGGAGATGGAAAAAATTGTCTTCTCCATTTTACTCTCTTCTCGTCATGAATATACATGATCATGCCATGCCATCAAGACGGAAATAGAATTGGCCGGTACATTGATGCATGGTACAATATGTAGTTGGTGCTTTCTCTAGCGAAAAGATAAATAGGCCGGTGGTGAAGGGCCAGGCCAGACGGCATAGGATTCTCGGGCTTGTATTATCATGTGGAGAAAGGAAAAAGGTTAATGCGGCGCGGCCACTACTGGCAACAGCAGTAAAATAGACGATATGGTGGGGTGCTGCTGGAAGTTGTATTACAACAACACAAAAAAAAGTCATCCTTTTCACACCATGCACATACGAGAAACGGGTAGAAATGGCAATGTATTATTTCAACTGAAAGAGAAATGGCAAAGGATTCATCCTTCCCTTCTTTTTTTACTCAATGAAACTTATGCGCTACAAGAAGAAAACAACGAGGGAGAGAGTACTCAGCCAACCGTTTCCTTTTATTCCATTTTCATTCCAAGCGCTTTTTTTACTTTTGCTTCCTTTCGGAGAGTCCACACTACTTCTTTTTTTGCAATCATACTTGAAAGCGTGGCTATGCGGGATGTTACAAGATCACTTTATAGAGCTTGCTCCCTAAGTTTATTCATTCTTTTAACTTTTTGAATTTGCTTCTTTTTTCAAGAGAATAAATAGCAGAGAAACTTTTTCTGTAGTGATGCAAACTCCAACTTGAAGCTAGTATAGAGTGGATAAGTATTATTATTATAGTCTGTGGAGAAATATCTTTTGGTGATTTCAATTCTAAAGAGAAAGGGGTTTGAGCATTGCCAGTCAAACCCAGTGCCAATACTGCAAAAAAAATTCACAGATCTAAAAGGGAAATATGTAGCAAATACTACGAAATAGAACTATGGCTATCTGATGGAGGTTTTAAAAACCATACCGGAAATTTCTGTAACTAAGACGCTTTTTGCTCATCACCCTGCATCATTTCTATAATACTGTTATTGACATGAGGCTGCAATCAGTTAAAAAAATCGAGTAAAATAAATGTGACCAGAGCACATCACGTACTTCCCTTGTTAGAATGTGCGCTGTGAATCACAGCGCAATCAGAATTACATCAGGAGAAGGTGCATCCTTCATTGTAGTCTCACACCATGTCCTACACGAAGCCGACCCAATAGTCTCTAGTTAGCTGAATGTTGTTTGAGCTCTTAATTTCAAATGGAAGGATTGTAACAAAGTTTTATGAGCCGGAACGCATCTTAACTTGATTTTATGCTGGAGTCTATTACATAATGTCCTTGCGCTCATGTTCTTGCCAGCATGACTCTCATGTATGTTAGCTCATTTTGCCTTTCAAGTCAAATAAAACATTTCTTGATCTTCCTGTTTGTTCCTGCGGTCGACATTACTGAAAAATATGTCATTGTACACGCACAAAATTTGCATGTTGAAATGAATTACTTTGGGTTACTCACTAAGTTACGACGACGACCCGGGTTGGGCATGGCTGTAATAAGTTAATATATTATACACGCTTGGTTTTATAGAGCTTGTCTCAGCCATGTATGGAAATTAGTGGGCTCTGTCGTAAATTTCATGAAAATGCTCTTGCGCTCCAAATGAATTGCCGATTTGTTGGTTTCCCAGACATGCTAATAATTTTTACTCGGGATTAATAAGATTATCAAAGTCGGAGACAAATTGAATTAGAAATTATGCATGCACTAAATTGCGTGAATTACATTGCAGTAGAGTGAATGTAGAGGTTTTTTAGACGTTATTTTGAGAGCCTTTCTATAACGCGGTAGTCTAGAATATACATTTAATGAGCTCCCCTTTAGTTGGACTAGAGCTATATTATAAAACTAAAAAAAATGTTGAAAACTACTGTTATAAAAACCAAGTTGGCTCTGATTTTCTTGTTTTAATCTCTCACCCAAACTGAAACTATCTTGTAGACTAGACATTCACTTAAATCGAAGACAACTCCACTTATACTAGCACTAAAAAGAGTTTAATTTGAGTTAGACTGGATCTGGTGTTTCTCTACTTTTTTACGTTCCTTCAAATATGGGATTGGGATCTCTTCTGCTGAATTTTATTAGGAAACATTTTCCCTTTTATAAAACGACATCAGATCTGTCCGTCTGGGAATATGGTAGTAAATTTACGTGTCATGATTGTTTCCCTGCGAAATGCTTTCCCCTTTTATTGATCGCCTAGGTAAAATGAAATTTTGTTTATAATTAGGGCTCAAAGTATGTAACTTGACACACAATCAAATCAATTCATCACCAACAGTGCAGACACTTTCGCTTCTTTTGTATAGCGTTACAAAGGATTTATGAGTGCTCAGGATAACCCCCTGAAGATCTCATTAATGCCAACTTTCAACTTGGGATGCGTCTCTGATGCAAAATTCTGATGAGGGAAGGAAGCAAGGGAAAGAAGCGAGAGGAAACGAGAGATGAAGGATAACACAAAAACCATGCCTTCTTGTCTTAGATTTAGGGTCTTAATGCGTATCTCTATATGAGAGAGGAATATAAGGGAAAAGTCTAGTAAGTAATGGGGAAAAGACGCAACGCTAATCATTTGATACTCCGTAGAGATTAGCATGAAGAAGAAAAAGTAGTGAACTTGTTCATTTCGTCTTTGGGTTAACGAGTATTGTAAAGAATTACAGATAATATGGGTATAGAATATAAAACCAAAGTTAGCACGGGCTTCATATATTAGATAAAATTTTATATTTAAAGCGTCAAGTCTCAGATTAATCCGTATCTATCACAGAGTAGGAAAAAGTTTGGAAAAGAAAGGAAACGCTTCAGTAGCATTATATAATGGCATTCTTTATATGCAATAAAGTAGAGGTGCTATGGATATGGATTATCTCTTCATCCGAAATATCTGCAAGTATTTCCCAGCTCTGAAACATGAGATTTTTCCTAATTTTTCCCGTTTTCACTTGGTTGTCTACGAACCAAATCAGGTTGAAATCATGACATTTTAATGCCACACTTTAGGTATCGTTTATTATCGTTTTGCTCCAGAAAAATATGCATTGTTTGAGATCAAAACATGGGAAATTTTTTTATAATCCCTTACCTTCTATTTTAGCAACGTAGGCAAGAATCATATAATAAAACCTTTACGTGTGAGAAACTGTTGGTGTATTTCTGCTCATATATTTCCACTCAGTTTTCCAATTGAAATTTGTCATCATTCATTCGCCTAGCATTTAATTTGACTTGTTTGGGAAGGCTGGCCATGGAAATTGCCTAAATTTTAATCCCCTTCTCTCTCTTCATGTGTTGATATACAATATTTTATTGCCTAATGCTATACTCCACCATCTGAGCAATTAAGTGGTTTATAGAGCCCTCATAGGAAATACCGGCTTTATTGCATTGTATGGATTTTAGCTCGGGGCATTTTCCTTTCCCTAATTCTATATATGTATGAAAATGATGTTATGATGCAATCCCTCTCTACTTGACTCTTTCTAACATTGACTTGACGCACAGTAGAGCGAGGGAAAGCTAAGCTAGGCATAGGCATCCATCAGTTTTTTGCCAGCTTTTCTGCTGACATAGATAAATGACCACTGCCTTAATCTGAAACACATATGAGATTATTACTTAATTTATGTGCTTTAAGCATGCAAAAAATGTCTGAAAACAGAGGCGGAAGGGAGACACACATAGAGAAAGGAAGAGGTATTCTCATTGGTTTGGATTTTGTGGAGTTGGAGTCACAGTGAGATAAATTAGTTGGTAAATCCCTTACTCCATTAGATATTACTTACACATCGTTTTCACTCTTTCCATCTAAATGAAGGCATAGTAATGATATGCATACGTATATTTCAGGCTCTTATATTCCATTCAATTTTATTACATAACGAAATCCCATTTTTATTATTTCAGCTTTGCAATTTTTACTTCTCACAATAGACCGAGTCTATTTTACTCACAGATTGGGTAGGTAGCTGTGTTGTATGAATGGAACAAAATTTAGGGATTTGGCTTTCATTGATGAAGTGTAGCGGAGAAACAGGAACGAAATAAATTCATCAAGGTCCATGTGTGCACGTGTGTACCGATCAAACGGAGTGACATTCGTAAAACTAGTTTTCTCTCACTGACATTTACTTTTGCGTTTGTATGAATAATAAATAGCGAATGTGGAGAAAGGCAAGTGGGGCATACACACTTGAGTGTGGAATGGGGTGTATGATGTCCTTGAGTCTCGTTTTTATTTCGGCTCCATTCTGTGCTAGTTAACGGAAGAAAGCTGTGCTCTGTAAACTGTTTTCATTGTAACTCCCTAAAATTGCCAACGGGTGACGGATGAATGACAGCAGATTATCAAGATTTTACTACAATATATGAATAATATGTAGTTTATTGCCATTCTGTGAGGCTCATGGAAAAGGAAAATATTTATTATAGTGGAGCAGTCACTCAAAACGCGTGACAAATACTGGTTTACACCGTCACTAATATTTTGGCTTTGTGAAATTGCGTACCAAACCCAAAAGAAATCAATGCCGAAGTCCTAATTTTTATACCCAAAGTAATGTGTGCTACAAAAATTTCCATGGTGCACACATTAGTTAAACTGATTAAAAGAGAAATTTATATGTAACTGTGTTAAAGACAGAAACGCGACAGATAGGATATTCACTTTCTCCTACTTGTTCGCATTTATGCGATCTGACGTTTTCGTAGATATATTTGAATTACTCGGTGTGTTTTAGAAACCCTGCTGACTTTTTTCCTTTGGTTTAACTTGGATTGTGAAGTATATTTTGGTTGAATACGCAATGCACACACAAAATGTATTTAAAAATCTTGTGGAAAAGTAGTTTCCCTCTTTTAATTCGCTCAAAGTGTTTAGTTTCATAATCAAACGGGAAAGGCAACTCAAGTCTCCGAATTTGCAAATACCCACTCGTTTGGCTGGTACTTGGCACAACGGGGGCTCCACTGCGAGCCAACCTATTTTTAATTTGACACCAACCCAAGAGTCGGTAGTCGGCGACCTGACAAAATCCAGCTGTGTTATGCCTAATCTGTGCATAACTAAATGACATATTGTACTTGGTTGGATTACAGGCGTGTTGCATTACTCACTTACTTATTACACAACATTATAATATAGCAACGTCATTGCTCACTTTATCAAACACCATGACTGTCAAAATGAGTAATGCACACTGTATCTCCGATTCTCTGGCAATAGCCCACACTCTCAAATCTCTAGAAACCTTTGATGAATTTGCGCGCTAGCATTGAGTTGCGTGCATAAATTAAACAACCACTTTATTGCTCAACATTAATAAAGCAACAAACGATGCTTTGAGTTATGGTGAATTTGAAAAATGGTTTTAGAGCTGGAGGTGAACATGGCACATGATTTAGTAATTAAATTTTCCTAATAACTAATTAATTTTATTTCATTCCAAGAAAAAAGGTCGTCAGGTAGGTCTGGTGTTTACTTTATGTTTACTTGTAATATATTTGGTAAAAGTATGGACGATTTGTTAGAAAGCCCGTTGAGTTGTAGTTCCATGGTATTCAATGAAAATGATGTACATAAATGAACTAAACGTTGTGATATTTTTAAAAGCAACTTGTCACTCATCATCATTGGAATGTTAAGAATCTGATTTATCACTTGACGATTTCTGTTATGGTATGAAATTATGCATCTAATCTGAGATTACTTATGCCCTTATGCACCTCTGCTTCAGACTGCATGGAGAAATGAGATTTTTCTTAGAGATAAACTGCAAGAATTCACTCTCTAAACAATAGTTCGTCATGCGAGAGGGAAGCCATATGACTTGAAAACTAACATCAGTGTTGATTTAGAGTTTATCAGAGTGTAAAAATTATATCAACCCATTGAGTCGAAAAATGATTGTATCTAAGCTCTCACTCTCCACATTGCTTTCGTTATCATGCTTAAAAACCATGGCGTATTTACTATTTACATGCAAACACATATCCTCGTTCGATAGGAGTTTCCACCTCGTCGTAAACGTTATCCTGCTAACATGTCAAACAGTGTGAATGAGCATGTTGTTAAGGGGAAACTGTTTAGCTTTGTTTGTGCTTTCATCTCAAATAATCATACGTATGTATTTATTCATGAAAAAGAGAGAAAGAAAGAGAGAGGGAAAAAAATTCTGTTGCATTTTCATACACATCAGTTACCCTTAGGTAAACTTGATTCATTTTCCACATGACTGTTTCAGCTTTCTTTTCTCTCTCAAATTTCAATGGAATGTTTGCTAGAGTCACCGGGTTTTCGAATTAAAAGCGTGATATTTTAGGCATTACATGGGAGGTAACAATAAGTATAGAGGGAGAACGAAAAGTTGTAGTTTTTGGGTGAATGCATGTAGTCAACTTCGACATTCCAGTTTTACACATACGTTTATACGTATACTTTTCTGGTGACAAAAATTTCCTTCTTGAAACTCCAGGGAAATGACTGACGTGATGGTAATGACATGTATGAAAATTGAGTTTCACCCGGATGAGGAAGTTATAAAAGTGTAATTTTCCTGTTTTAGAGTCCCTAAACACGCATTACAAGCATTCCTCTCTGTTTCCATCTCACTTTGTACACAGGCTGGGGATCAACTTGAAGAAAACTGCTGCTCAAAATGAGAAAGGGTTAAAAACATGCAAAGTTTATGGGTTTTGGATATTTTCCTCAGTTTTCATTCTCAACTCTCCGCTTTCTCAGTAGTAATCCACTCATTTCAGCATGTGATATACATACTTACTAACTATTTTTATTGGATGAATAATCGACACCATGTGTTTCTTCGTGATACTGAAATGCACACAACCACCAGAACTACCGTCATATTATTTGGACATGAACCACAAACTAAATGACTTAACGGTGGTACAAGTTCTGCCTGTAGTTTGGCTCCTGGCAGAGGAAAAAGTTGCACATTTTCAAGTCATGAAGCTCATTCTGAGAAAGTTGGATGGCAATTTTAGGGCCATTCAAGTGCAATCTGATGACGTGTCGCTTGATATGACTCGTATCAGCTCATTAAATTAGTCATTAGTCGAAATAAAACTTCATAACTCACATTTACGCATTGGGGCTCACACGTGTGTGAGTACGGCGTAGTGAGCTCCTGTTAACAATCAAAGATTGATGTGGAATATTGAAAGGAAAGATTTTAGGTGTGAAATATAAACTTACACTAACATTTCGACAGTTATCGCTTGAGTTACACAATTATTAACAATTTGATTTTTTTTCAATTTCAGATTGGCAGGTGGGGGTGTCTTAGGCCCGCCATCAAACCCGGTGCTAACAGGAATACCTTCAGCACCTGTGATCCTACCAGTATTCCCTAATAGTACTCCACACCCAGGTCAACCCACCGGAAATGGAGCAACAAACTCTCGGTCTCTTACAAGAAATCAATATTCGCCGTCAAGATTTACAATTCAAAAAGACTGTCACGTGTCGGACCGATGTTCCTGGAAATGCATTAGTATCGCCCTAATTCTCCTCTGTATCACTCTCATTTCTATTCTCATATACTTTGCCGGTAAGTCAGCTCAGTTGATTTGAATTCAAAACATGCATCGTCATCATCATCATATCATGATCAGCATGCAGTAACGACAAATGTTAAAGTGTTAAAATTTGTATCAAATATCGCTATTGACCTCACGATCTAATTCCATGAAATGGAGCCCAGTAATGCTAAACCTGTAATAGAAGCAATAAGCCACAAGGCAGAGCTCAATGTGTAAACATTAGTCATTCTGCTCTCGACTCAGTTTCTATATAATTCGTAATTCCAATACGACAAAAAACAAGACCAGGGAGTTAAAATGACACGGACCGGTTTGTTTTTTAATAAGAGACTCGCTAAATTAAATAAGGAGCAAACACTCCTTCAAACCATAACAGCTACTTACAAAGATAAATTGGTGGTATAGGCGCCCTGCGTAATGTTACAAGTCGCAAGTCATTACACAAGACAAAAGACCCTTCGCCAACAGCACCAGCAACCTATAAAGAAAAGAGACAGTGGAGTGAAAGTGAAGATGATATTTTACTCTACTCTACAATAGTATGGGTGTAGTGTAGCATAATGGTAAAGGCTTGGGTTAAGCTTCTGAAAAAGTGTTACTTTCGTTTGCCTTCAAGATCTTGTTATTGTAGACGTTGCACAATGCTAAACTATCCGTGACGACGGAGAAATTATAAGGATGTACATACAAACTTTCACTTTTAACATTATTATTAGTTAAATAATTTGGGCAAAAAGTACTTCTACATATGTTTCTACTGATATAACTGTTTCAAACGAAAAAAGGTTGTAGATTCATAGTAAATATGTATTACTATGTCCAGGAATTTATTTAAGGGTCTTAAAAGAATTTTTCCTTAGCATTAGTGATTCTGCTTTCAATTAAAAAAAGATGAGAAAAAGTTGCTGAAAGCATCATTTTTTCTCCATGGTTTTTTCCTCTCAAGTGAAGCATCACTCGTTGTTACTGAGCTGCATTAAGTATGCACATTTACAAACTCTCTTTGAAAGGATGGTAAAAAATGTAATGAGATTATGGCCAACATTATATACAACATATATATAAGCAAGGGTTGGTGTAGCCACATAATTCCTATCAGAATTTGAGGAACGAACGGTAAAGGTAAAATCAGTTTCGTGTCAGTCGTTCCTTTTACAAACCTGATTTTTTATATATAAAAAACCCAGAGGGAAAAGCTCAACAACTAACGACTAAGATCCGATTTGGTTTTTCATCTACTTGTCTCCGTACAAAAGAAGCTTACTCCAATTAGGTCGCCATTAACTCAATTATTTCGAGGCTATAGATGCCTCCACGCTGGTTTACTTTTCCCCGTTTTTTTTATCACATCCCATCATCTCACATATTATCCTCTCTTTTTTTCTGGGACTGAGGGAATCATTTATGTACATAATACTTTAAAAGGTTTCTTCTCTCCTGATCTGTGATGCTCTTTGGGATTCTTAATGCGAACGTAATGCTTGTATTATTTCTTCGCTTTCCCGTACAATTACTGTGTAGGAGTAGAAGAGCTGGTTGAAGTGGATGAAAGGAAAAACGGGATGCTTCATTTCATCTCTGCATAAATACTCATGTAGCTCTAGCTGCACATTGTAAATTGTGTTATCACTTTTTGACAAATAATGATAGCAATCTCTATAGAAGGTATTAGAGCGATAATACTACTTTCTATGACAGCAATATAATTAACTGGAAAAGTTAACAGGGTTGAGAACATGGTTCTTAACGGATTTTACCCAAAGAAGGAAACAGAGCAATGTCGTATTAACAACTCTTTGGAGCAAAACATAATCTTACAAGCATCACGTTCCTCCACTCTGAACTATAAAGGTGGAGGTGGGCTGAGGAAATCCTGTCTACACACGTCATCCGACTGCTTGCATCATCATGTTCTTTTGGTTAGGGTTGGCACACAGGTGTTTCTTTTGAAAATTATGATACAGTAACGAGGAGAAACCGAATTCTAATCCGATATCGTCATCATCATGGTATTGCGGGGGATAACGGAATGTACCACATCAAAGATCGCAGCACAAAACTACGATGACTTGTACTCGACTCAGGATTTCCTCAATATTTGATGACATGTTTGATGAGGTGACGAGTTTCTTGTGAATCTTTTGATAACTTGTTTTTGATTAGGAATTAGTTACTAACATGGAAACGTTATCCTCTTTGTATGATCGCATTAGTTGTGTACATCATCATCATCATCTGTAAACCTCCAGCAGGTTGCTATTCTCGGAATCCTTGTTGTGGAAAGGAAAGTATTGTACAACATTACAAAAGCAGTTGCGTCTGGGTAGTTTCAAATTCAACCCTTTCTTAACCCACGAGGGTTGCATTGTATTTCCATTCACTCTTACTCAACTTGAGTCACCACTCTCGCTGTCAGAAAACCACGATTGAAGTAAGTTGAGCTGCGACCTTTTCTTCCAAGACACAATGAATTCTTCATGCTATAGAGAGCCAACTTTGGGCTTTGTTTATATTTATTATTCTCCTTCTCGACGGGAAGGGAGAGCGGAATTTGTTGATGGTGTTGGTACTCCGTGAGGTTGAGGTGTACTAATAATAAAAAACAATATCCCAGAAAAGGGAAACAAAAGGGCCAGCTGACAATGAAAGGTGATAAATGAAACACCCTTTTAGTGTGTACAACGACAAATATGTCTCTGGCAGCGTGACAAGCTAATTAATTGAGCTCAACTTCCAAAACCAGAGCTTTATTAGAGATGGGGCAAACGCGAGAGAGAAAGAGATTATGCTTGTTTGCTTATGCACTAGTGAAACAAAAGTGGAATGGGTATATGTATGGATATATACGGGCATTATACACGATGTCCAAAAAATATCTCATTTTAACTATGTTTAAGAGAACATACATTTTTCGTAGAAGCCACTCTCTTCTGGAGAGGCTGACTAGCCCATGAGTCTAATGATGCATGATCTTCATTTGTTCTAACGGCGCATCCTTTTTTATAATCCTTGGGCTACGAAGCCAGTGAGTGAAGCTCAATTTGTCTTCATATGACATAGTGTAGTAGTTTCGAGGAGAGAGAATAAAAAAACTTGTGATGGATTAAATTTTCTGGAATGATACTGACTTGAAATCTGAGGATGAGTAAGTGGACTGGTGCTCTTGCATTAAATAGCTTCGATGGCTCATAAAGTCCAAATTTGGAGGTTGTCATTAACAATGGTACTGTAGATGATGAGGCGTTAAATTGGAATTGTATGTAGCTTGCAACTTGTAATCTTAATGGGTTTCAATTTTAGTTTTGCCCCGTAACAAATAAAACACTTATATAGATAAATTATAGTTTATCTAGCTTCTCTTACAGTTTGTTTCGGGTTGGGTGTCAGAAAATCACCGTTTCTAATTTATAGACATGTTTGAAGGTGTAGTGTAAATGTTTGAATTGCTGGCTGTTTAATCGTATGATACTAACAAATTTGCATTATGTAAAAAAAAACTTTTAATATTATGTATTGCTAATTATATCCGTAATAATGAGCGACCACTTCAATTCAAGTGGCACATCATTCTTGTCGTTTTGGGAAGAACCTGTAGGCGTTGTTATTTAAGTGTCCCAAGAAGACGAATTACTGTTTGTGTAGGTGTTGCTTCGTTTGCACTCAGCTCAAAAGTGGAATAATTGAATGTAATTTTAATTTATGATGAAATGAGATGAGAACAATAGTTGAGAGTTTTTTCCTAACGCTTAAATACTGTGTAATCACAAGCTCATCTTCCTTGAATTGCTCATCGCTCATCCTTCATGTTCATAAGATGGTAGTAGCGCTATATTCTAAATGAGTTTTCCCGAAAATATTACAACCCGAGAAGGGAAGCATAATACCAAGTCGCTCTCTTGTAGCCTGTGTCACATCTCGGAAAAAGAGAGGAGAGGTACGTGACCCCAGAAACAAATTTTAAGCGGCTAAAACGTGTGGTGAATAATTACAAGTTTCGTGCTCACCAGCTTCACTTTTTGCTCCCTCAGAGGACGGAGAAATGCAACGTATAAAATGAGAAGCAGTCATATTTGTCGTGAGCTCCGAAATGTGAGATGATGATAGAACCATGACTGACCTTTAGGTATCTGACACAGATGCGGATCCGTTGATAATAACGATACGAACATTGTGAATGACTTTTGCTTCCTTTTGCTAAAATAAGTAAGTATATCCTAAGCTGTCCTCTTTGAGCTTTCACTCATCAAAGCAACTGCGAACTATTTGTACACAGCCCAATCCAATTTTACTTATCACACACACTTGGTAAATCAAAAGACTTATATTCCCTGTCTCCCTTGAACGATAATATAGCTTGCTCTGTCCTATAGGAAATCCAAGTGGCCAAATGTCTTTGAGGTTCGAAGTAACCACTACGTTTTAAACTCCGAGTTCCTCATAACATGAAAATGAATGCTGAGCATAGACAGACCTTAGCTCCCATCCGTAACTCAACCTAGAAAGTTGAAATAGTATTTGCTGCGTTGAATAGTGCAATTTAGCTAGGGCTTATCATAATGGAACTCTTTGACTTTTCAAACCTCAAATTTAGAGAAGGATTTGGATTTACAGTTTTTCCAATCGCTACTCTTCCAGATATGAGTTTCAACTTTCGTTAGAAGTTGGACGGAGGAGGAAGGGGAGTTATTTTCTCTTTGAGCCAAAGGGAATGTGTAAAAACACGGAGAGGTGGAAATTGTGGTGGCAGTCGCACCAACACCGATGACTTTCCTTTTGCTGTGTGAGGGAAAACTGAGCGCTCGACTTACTTAGTATTCAACACCAGCTTCATTCATTGAACTTGATGGCGACAGGGCTAGAGAGTTGCTGCCGCTGTTGGTGTGGCATGGGATGGAATGCATTTTGGGGAAAAAAAGTATGATGGTATTAGTTGAAGGGAAGGAAGAGGTGGCGATAGGCGAGTGTAGAATCAGTAAAAGCTATCGATGGGATGAGTGCTGAAAGATGGGCCAAAAGGTATCGCCCTCTAAAGATGATATTTTTGGTGCTCAAAACGATTCAGATTTTTCCTTCGCTGCAACACAATCCAATGCATTCATTCATATAAATTGTATTGGAGGAAATGGAAATCTTTATGTTTCCGTTTCTTTCAAAAGAAAGTTGGTTGGAGATAACACGTGAGGGATGATGAAAAAGCATAGGATTAATATTGTATTATATAGATGAACCTGGTAAAACCTCCCCCAAAAAGTTAGTCTCTTGTTGATAGCCTTTGTTCAGAAAGGAATTTTAGTCGCACTCTCTTGGTTTT
Organism: Orchesella cincta; assembly: GCA_001718145.1. Taxonomy (NCBI): domain Eukaryota; kingdom Metazoa; phylum Arthropoda; class Collembola; order Entomobryomorpha; family Orchesellidae; genus Orchesella; species Orchesella cincta. The sequence goes on from LJIJ01000128.1 coordinate 233,934, forward strand.
CGGTGAGTCGTTTCGTGACACTTTTTTCTCCTCTTTGCTTCATCACTTTTAATGCAGACGGTGACATCCCTATTGTCACCGCTCATTCTCTAATCATAAGTTACAATATGTCCCTCATGTTTTTCTCCAAAACACTACAATTGGATTTAGAGCTTTTTCCCTAATCTCATCATAGTCGGGGAAGGAGAGGCAGCCAAATCGTAGTAAAAATTGGAAGAAAAGTTTTGTTTCAATCGGTAATTCTCTCCATGTCATGTCAACCAATGATAAATATATATGTTTGAGTTTGTGGATGAAATGAAAAGATGTGCAGTCACTAACTCAGAGTAGGATCCTATTACTGGGTTGTTATAGTCGCCTAATCAATATATTTTATTGGTGCGTGACATAGCAATTAGTTGGGAAAATTTGTATTGTCCCTCTAGTAAATGCCTCATGAAATGTGCCAAGAATTCGAAACAAGTGCTACAATTTGTTTCTTATAAAAGGTCATCACGTTCGGAGTGAGAGTACTGCTGCTGAATTATGATTTTGGTAGTTTAAAACAAACTGATGATGATGATGATATGTGGCATATTACTAAGCATTGTGGATGAATGTGTGTGTGTATCAATGTGAAAAAGTTACATTGTTTTTGTAGCTATAATGGGGAACTGTTCGAGGTATCCTGGAACTGGGTGCATTGTCGTTGAGGATGCCAAGGTGATGGCTAGAGGCGACAAACACTATCCTGTGATTGACCTGACATCCATTTCACCGAAAACGAGTGAAGGTATGGTTGATTTTTTATGTGGAGATGTATGAATGATGATGAGTTTGAGGGGTAATGTAAGACTTGGCTGGGCATTGGCATGTGATTAACAGTTGGTTATTAAAACTATGAAATTTTCAGTGGAGATGGTTTCGCCGACAAGTCTAGTGCCAGAAGTGACATCAAAAGACTTTGGAGGATATAATGAAGGTTTGAGTCCAATGGAGATCCTCTGGGGTCAAGTGCTGACTAGTCGGATACAGCCTTACTCGTACTGGACACTGGAGTTAGACATGAGGGATAGTGCTTATGCTAACCTAAATTTTAGTTTCCCATGGGGCTCCAACTGGGCGCTCCTATTCCGGAAAAACGCACTCCCGTCCATCACCCAACACGACTTGATGAAGATCGTCAAGAACGGAAGGATTGAGCACAGGAACAAAATCCGACATGTCCGATGGGCACTTGCTGACAGCCGGCCTACCTTCACCACCACGAACAACAACAACAGCTATCCAAATCTACATAATGCCTCCACCACCAGACCCAACTTTATCAACTTGCACAGGGTGAAACGGGATAGTTTCGCAGACCAAAGTTTTCTCGTCTTCTCAGAGTACTTGGAGAGTGGCAAGTGGTTCCTCCGCTTGTTCAACGATGACCTGTTGGAGAGGAAAGTCAGTGTGCTCGCCAATATTGATGCCAATGCTGAAGTGAGATGTCCGCAACAGTGCACTGGGAATGGGAACTGTGTTTATGGAAAATGCCACTGCTTTGATGGGTTTGGAGGAGTTGACTGCTCGATAAGTAAGTTGTATGCTGATATGATGATGTGGCACTGAGAACAGACTCCATTTTCAGTTGAACGCTGAGTTGTAATCAATATGCCTGTCCTTTTCATCTGCTATTCCCAGGCGTGTGTCCAGTTCTGTGTAGTAATCATGGCAGATATAGCGGCGGCATCTGTCATTGCGAGGCTGGCTGGAAGGGAGCTGAGTGTGATATTCCAGAGGCAGAATGCGAAATCGGAAATTGTAATGGGAATGGAGATTGCGTTGCTGGCAAATGTGTTTGCCGGAAGGGATGGACAGGAGCTTTCTGTGACAAGGGTGAGTTGGCTGCGGTCCGGATAGTTTGTTACATGCATATTATTCATTCTTCCCAACGTGATATACATATACTTAAGATACAGTTGTAGTTGTAGTGTGCTAATCAATCCACTTAATTAGATGCCCTCAAGGCCACGAGGGGGGGGGGTGTGAAGACAGCTTATTTGTCATTACTTTTTGTCATCATCGGTTGCTAATTTCATTAGTAATAAGAACGTACAGACACACTTTGTAGCTGTCTGTATTTCATACTTTCTCCTTCCAAAATTATTAATTGTGAATGAATTCCTTAGGAGATTGTGCTGATCCAACGTGCTCAGAACATGGGTCGTGTTACGATGGAAAATGTTTGTGTAATGAGGGCTGGTCCGGCATACTATGCAAGTAAGTAGATGACACTTTGACATCCGGTCATATAAAAAGACGTTTATGGAATTGGTACGTAAATATTGATCTTTGCAATTCCACTCGGTGTTTGTTTCAGTGTTCCTGACACGCTATTGGCGAAATGCATTCCGGATTGCTCTAGTCGTGGTGAGTTTGATGCAGCGAGTGGTAGGTGCCTTTGTCAAAAGCCTTATGTCGGCCCAAACTGCATGGAAGGTAAGCCATGAAATAAAAACCCTTCTTCTTTTAGCAAAAGTTGTGTGTAGGTTGTGAGGAGTTTACTGCCAATCCATATGTACGAGGATGCAGTATGACACTTAAACATGACTACATTCCCATGCATGAGCAAATGATTTATGCCTTCGATTTTGACTGGTACAAGGCATTTACTTTTTTTTCACTGAAAACCTTTTTTACTATAAGAAAGAAAAAGGGCAGTACAAGAGGTTTGCTTCCCCACATAAAAATATTGAGAATGGGGATATCAGCACGTGAAGCTGGATTGAGCTGATCGGCAGCAGAAATTTATAGGCGCAATGTATGCGGAATAATGGATGATGGAAGTGTGGGTGATAGATTTCCAGCAATTTAGATCATTGCTATGTGTACTGCATTGTATTCAGGTGGTATAAGAAGATGAAGAAAGGCCATAAACCAAGATACGAATGAAGAATGAAGAATAAGTCTCAAGAAAGAGGGAGAGAAATCGAATCCATATTCTTCTTGAAAAAAGCCTGTGCAGAAGGGCGGCAAGTAAAATGCCCACGGTTTTTGGTGGTTTGGTTTGCTAGAATTATTCAACTGGAAAGAATTCAGAGGGAAAGGAAAGAAAATGGATGGCAGAAGAGGGTGACCCTTATGCTGCTTTCACTGCATGAACCTCTAAAGAATCTTCCGTATTGGCAGCTCTTTTAACTCCGATTGACTGAATGGTTGTAGTTCGTAGTTGGGAGCTGGAAAAAACCATGACATTGGTATTGGTTTGGCATGGTGATGCCATGACATGGGATTGCATTGCATTCTGAGGAAAAAAGACAAAAAACCAGTTGTGCGATTAGGATGCACCCACGCATGAATTGCATTACACGTATGACCCTGTCTGGCCACCCCTGGTTCTGTATGACCTGATGCTCATACGTGAATCCACACACGCTAGGTTTTGGAATTAGAATTTTGGCTTCTCTCACCCAAAGTATATAGCTCATCCACACGTTCCATCACATCAGCTTTATAAAAAGAGTACAAGGGCTCTTCTGACTTGCGACGTAAGGCAATAACCACACAGTATTTTTATGAGATAGGATAACTTCCTATCTCTTACGTTTCCTTTTCCGGTTAGGGAGTATTTTTTTCTGTTTTGAATTCCTGCCTGACCACAAACCGTATTTTACCTGTTTTGTAAAATCTATCACCGTTTCCTCTACCAGCATCAAAGGGGATATAGGGTGAAATAAAGCGAGACAGTATGAAAGAAAGTGAAATGCAATATTTTTACATTATTTTTGTTTCGTCGTATCCCATTAGTAGTATATTGTATATATGTATTCTTTTTTAAATTGGAAATTGAATTGAGAAAATGTATGTGTTGCAGTTGCCTGTGACAAGGAATGTGGACAGAATGGATTTTGTAATGCCGAAGGGAAATGTGAGTGTAAACCTGGCTGGTCTGGAGATCACTGTGAGTTTCTCACATGTGACTCCCGATGCCAAGAGCACGGCCAATGCAAGAATGGAACATGTATCTGCTCCCTGGGATGGAATGGAAAGCACTGTACACTCGGTAAGATTTAATAGGCTGAAATAAATGGGTTATTGAAGAGAGTCGGAGAGTTGTTGAGGAATTCAAAAATGGGAAAAGATGGTGCCTCAAAGCAATAAAAATATTGCCTTGTGTGCATCTACTGTATCGACATCAACGCTTTGCTCCCACCTCTTTCTTGTGAGGGAAAAACAAGGAGGAAGATAGTGTGTGTACAGAAAAATGATAATTTTTCTCTGTCCACAGCCGGATGTTCCAATTCTTGTAGTCATCACGGGTCATGCATAATGCAAGACGGATGGTACTCCTGTAAATGCAGCAGTGGATGGGCAGGCGAGGACTGTTCCATTCGGTTGGAGACCAATTGCTCTGATGATATAGATAATGATGAGGGTAAGCTTTAATTTTCTTTGTCTGCTGTATGTACACATATAGAAAAATCTTGGCGTTGCATTGATTCAATCTTGGAAAGTTTAGATTTTTGAAAGCTCACACACAAGCACATTGTTATTAATTTTTGGTAGATGGAATGACTGACTGTTCCGACTCAGAATGCTGTGATGATCCCAACTGCCGAGATCACTTGATGTGCATGACCGCCAATGATCCGGTGGAGGTACTGCTTCGGAAGCAGCCTCCATCGGTTACCTCATCCTTTTTCCAACGTGTCAAATTCCTCATCGAAGAGAATAGTGTACAGAGCTACGCTCAGAAAGATGAGTACTCCGAAAGGTAATGGTGATTGTCTTTGTCACTTCTCTTTATTTCCGTCCCTTCCATTAATCTATATTTCATACAACGAATCTTTCTGTCAGTCTGTACAAAAGAAAATCTTCTATACTCATCCTAACTGTATACCTTTTTAGTAAAAACAGGATTCATATTAACTTTGTAGCTCTGACACTTTCTTAATACTCAAACTTATGAACGTTAGGATGATAACGGACAAAATCTGAAGCATTTGAGTTGAATGTCTTCTTCAACATATAAAAAAACCAATGCATGAAATGAACTAAATGACATTTGATTTCATCATACGGACGATTGACACTGACGTTGCGACTGATGCTAGGGAAGCTCATCATTCTAGGCTCTAATTAATGTTAAGCTCTAGTTACTACTCTATAACTGTTAACTACTATATGTGTGTGTGTCCTTTGTTTGTCCATTTGTATCCGATATGCCGAATGACAACTCTTGTTGTGTCACTTCTTCTGACTGTGTTCGTCTTTTGTCTCATTCGGCTCCTTCCTTGCTTCAAATACTTAACTATATTACTCAATTTTTTACTCGTTTTTAAGTTTTTTCCGTTCTGTTCACGAAGTTATTGCCAAATCAAAAGTTATATATTTACATACGCTTCATATATACTATCAACCTTCAGTCATACTTCTTTAAAAAGTTATACGTCATCAGCAGTACTACTTCTGTCCTACTTTTTTAAATCATACTCTTTTCAATGAATAGTTCAAGAGTATCACCAACCAACCAACTTTTGGTTTTCTCATTTTCTTCAGTCCAACTTTATTTCTGTTTTTGAAACAAATTTTTATAATGGGAACGGTCAGTCTTTTTCTGTAACATACCAACCCATCTTGTTTTTATATAAAAAAAATTCAAGCTTGCAAAAAAATTAATTTATTAACTCTTTTGAGTTTGTACTTCCGGTTTTAGTTCCGTAAACTCTACTTCATTCCTCACAAACTTTTTTTCTTCACATCATGATAGAAAATTGCTCAAGAAATTGCACTGTAATAATACTCCTACTTAGCTCAACTTTTTGGGAAGATAGAGAAAAATCATTTTTTACAAAAATGAAATTTGCGTAATAATTTTAACCTTAGTAGTACCTATACAAAGACGTAAAACAGAGGAAAAAAATTATGATAGCTGGCTAAACTTAAAAACTAATATTGGCAATGTTTATTTGTTTCTGATCACATCTCACTCACTTTCCCCTGTTGTGCGCTCGGTAAGTCTAAAAAAAGTCATCGTTGCTTATTAACATTTATTTCACAAAAAGCCCCACCCAATTGAGAAAAAAAGAACAAAATATGCTAGGGAAAATCCAATCTCTCCTACTTTTACTGAGAAAAAAGAAAGGGCATTACGTGAAAATCATCATGTATAACAGAGAGAAATGAGTAGGGCCATAAACCTATAGAGAACCACGTATAGGCACCTCAGTTTCCGGAAAAAATCAACCAAAGCATTCTACTAAAATCAGCTTTTTTCTTCAGCTTTGAAACAAGTGTTTTGCGCTCTAGTTTACTAAAAACATTTTTTCTTTGAAAGTTTACTCGCTTACATAATCTCTGTCTGATAAGGATTTGCTTACAGCATTTATCATTTCAATTTATAATTGTGAGCCTCTTATCAACACTATATTGCTGAGAAGAAAGAATTTCTTTACTTATTGGAAAAATCTTATATATATAATCCTAAGCATAATTCTAACCTTTGTGTCCCTGTCTTTGTCTGAATACTTCCTCTCCTTCAAAAAAAATACTTACTTCACCTTCGTCTTTCCAGTTATATGTAGATTACTTCAGTAATACTAACTACTACTACTATATACATCTTAGCATATCTAGAGTACACTGTTCTACTACTTACAAACTCATATAACTTTGTTGCGTTCCTTCGTTCGTGATAAATTGATATGTGATATATTGTTATGATATAACAAACTGCAGCAGCAAACCACTACTTAACTAACCCATGTACATAAATATGTTGTATGTTATATGGAGAAGTTCTTTTTCTAACAAAAATGCAAAAAAATGGCAACGTGTGGTTTTAAAATTGAATAATATGAACACTCAAGGACAAAACTTATTTCATTCAGACATTTAACAAAATAGTCCTTTCATGCTGCAAACTTGAGTAGAACTTGTCCTTAGCCATCATAAATACATACATGAATTTTATACTTTCTCCAAAACTCAATCAATCTTCTACATTCCATAAAAATAATCTCTTTGAACTTATGTAATACTATATTATGTGTCTTCTCATTTCTTTCATTTCTACTTTTCTCTATCTTTCTCTCTCCAACTTTTTTTAACGTATCTTTATATCTGTGTGCTACTGCACCTTCTTGTGTATACTTGATTATTTTGTTTGTGGTATGAAAAATTGTTTGGGTCCACCAATTATCTCTTACAATGGGGATTACTCCCCATGGGTATTTATAGGCGTGTGTCGGTCATTCGGGGTCAAGTGCTTTCTCCAGACGGCCTTGGAATTGTTGGTATTCGTGTCAGCGTTGACAAAAGTTCCCGGTTTGGATTCACTCTGACAAGGAAAGGAGGATGGTATGAATTGATTAATTGAAACAAACGTCTCTATGTGTCTCAAAAATAAACTACTCTGTGACTCTAATTTTACTCTACTACTTTACATAATATTACTAGTATGTATGTAGTTCTTGTTTGAGATGCACTGTAGTCTTATACTATGTGTCTTAAATTTTACTGTAGATAAATAAATTACGTCACTTATTCATTCAATTGTACTTATCTTTAAAACAAATAGTGCGCTCTTTATGTGTGTTGCTATAAATGCATTGGGTTTGAAAAAAAGTGAAAATCTCACGGGGTAAACTGACTGGTTGTAGGTTCGACATGCTGGTGAATGGCGGTGGATCAGTGACGCTGGGCTTCTCCAGGCCCCCATTCCGCCACTTGACGAGGACGGTGTTTGTCCCATGGAATGAGATTGTTGTGCTGGATCCCCCAGTTATAATGGCTGCTACTGGAGCTCATGCTCGGGATGGCCAGGTTGAAGAAGTGAAGGAGACCTCACAACCCCCTTGCTTGCAACATGATTCAGAAATGTTGAAGCCTTTTGTTATGTCTTCGTGGCTTCCTGGTATGGTTGGCGCTAATCCACAGAACAGTCTGATATTTACTGAAACTCAGGTGAGCCCACTGTTTTATCATGAAAGTAGTGGTTAGTAGGAGCAAGCTTGAGAAAGGAGATAAGATTAAGAAGAATGGCTCATAATATGAAATTGCAGATATTGCAACAAAGCATAGTAATTCCTGGATCCGATGTCCACCTGCTGTACCACAGTAGTCAGTCTCCTGGCTATCTTGCCACAGTGCTCATGCAACTCACGGGACCAGAAGTACCACAAGACTTGAGTTTGGTTCACCTAAAAATCACCATTGAGGGAGAGTTGTACCGGAAGACTTTTGAGGCAGATCCCAACATCACTTACACCTTTGGGTGGAAAAAGCGTAATGTTTACCAACAGAAAGTGTACGGAGTTGCATCCGCCAGAATAGCAATTGGCTACCAATACTCAACCTGCTCCCGACCAATATGGACCGTGCAGACAGTTACGCTCAAAGGATTTGATGTTGACATTGCCGACGTGGGTGGATGGAATCTGAACATTCATCACCACTACAACTTCCATGAAGGGATCCTGCAAAAAGGTGATGGCTCAGAAGTTCACCTGAAAGAGCTTCCCCGAATCGTGACAACGATAATGGGTGAGAAAGGACAGCAACGCTCTTTGCTCTGTGAGCCCTGCGAGAACAAGCTTCTTTCCCCAATCGCATTAGCAACTGGGCCAGATGGGAGCATATATGTAGGTGACTTCAACCTCGTGAGGAGAATCACGCCGGATAACGTTGTTTATACAGTGCTTCAGCTGAGGTTTGTCAAAACTCGTGCTAGTACTTACACTAAACATTTTTCTTAAATGGAAGAGACATGTCCCCATAAAAAATTATTACTTACCTGTTCCATTTTACTTTCTCTTTAGTGCTACCAAAGTCTCGCATCAGTATTACATGACCATTTCTCCAGCGGATGGCCACCTCTACATTTCTGACCCGGAGAAATATCAGGTACATAATATACAGCTTAGAGTCTTGATATTAGAGTCCGTTATGACTTTTATGGCAGCCAGCAAACTTTTATTGACAAACAAAGTAAAAGTTAGGAGTGGAAACTGGGCTGACTTTGATAACTAAATGGTAATGACGACTGACGTTTGTTTTTCAGATTTTGAGAGTGAACTTAATGGACCAGATAGAAGATCCACGTGTCAATTACTCACCTGTTGTTGGATCTGGCTTAAAATGTGTGCCAGGGGACCCCGCCAACTGTGGAGACGGCTTTCCAGCTAAACTCGCAAAATTGAATCATCCAAAGGGAATCGCGATCACGAGTGATGGCTCAATATATATAGCTGATGGGCCGAACATCAGATATGTAGATGGTCATGGGATTATTCGGACGCTGATTGGTAGCCACACACATCGTGGCTCCCGCTCTGGCATGATCAAAACGACAGATTTCGAGTCTTGTCGGGTGAAGAGAAAGGACATGGCTTTGGTTCAACTCCACTGGCCCAGCAATCTTGCTCTGAATCTCGTGGAAAACAAACTTTTATTCATTGACGAGGGAATCCTCTTCCAAATCACGGATGACAATCAGCTAGAACGTGTCTTTGGATGTGACTCTTCTGACAAAGTTGTGCGCCCCATATTGGACCTTGCCTTTAGTCCTAAAGGCCAATTATATTTTGTGACAGAAGACTCAAATCTCTACACCGTCAAGCGACAGGGTGAAGTCTTGCTGGTGAGAACTGACAAGATATCTCCTTACGGTCATAACATAACTTCTGCTAGCCTGTCAGCCGGAGTGGCTGTGGGAGAGAGACAAAGAAACAATTTGGATGCTGGCCTGTGTCCGCCGTGAGTGTGGGAGCTGATGGAACTGTTTATATGCTGATCAAGCCAATCTGGAGCTCATGAAGGTGGCAGACTTCATCCCAACTCCGGCTGACATGAACACAGATTATGAGGTGGTGTTCCCTGCAACCGGAGAAATTTATGTTTTCAATCGCTACGGTCAGCACACTTACACCAAAGATCTCAAGTCTGGCAAGATTCTCTACTCTTTCCTCTACACCAAGAACACGAGCTATGGGAAGCTGTCAAAAATTAGTGACAGTGCGGAAAATAAAATTCTCTTTCTACGTGACTACTCCTCGGTTGTCTCCACAATTGAAAACACGCAGGGCAAAAAATGCAACTTAAAAATTAATCATCTTGGACGACTCGTCCATTTCCAGGAGATGGAGAACTCGGAAATAAAGCTTGAGTACTCAGATGAAGGGCTCCTCCTTGCCAAAACTACAACATCAGGGCTCAGCGCATTGTACTCCTACGACAAGTTTGGGAGAGTGCGACGAGTAATTGGTGAGACGGGAGTCATTACCAGTTTCGATTATGAACTTGTTGGATCAGCTATTCAAGTGCGGGTGGGTGACTCCCAGTCCAAGAAAGAATTTCTCCGCTTCTCAGTCCTCCAGAATGATGAGAAGGATGAGGTAATCATCAATAAAATGAATGGAGCTGATAACGTGGTGAGAAAGCGGATTTTGCAGCGAGACATTAAGAACGCAAGCTACAGTCTGCGAAGTGAGGACGGAGCTTTGTTGTCGGGAGGCTCGTGGGGAATTTACCCACTACTCAAGGATGGCATCCCACCAATGCCCGTGGAAGGGAATCTCATGCGAAGTCCATCATACCAACATCTTATTGACTTGGAGTCTCCTAATTCTCAAGGAAACAAACACGAATGGAAATTTGGGCTGCTGGGTGATGGCAAAGGGCCAGAGCGAACACTTGATCGTCAAATGTGGGTCAACGAGAGTCGTGTGCTCAGCCTGGAATTTGATCAGTCGCTATCTCGGGAGGTGATACATAGTCAAGACCGAGAGTCCATATTCTACATCCAGTATGATAAAACTGGGCTTCCCCTCTATTTCATCCCAGGCTCGAACAACGGCTATCGATTCTCCATGAACATCACTTATGACAGATTTAAGCGAGTAGAAAACTGGAAATGGGGCGAAGGCCGAGGACTTCAAGTCACATATGGACGAAATGGGTTTGCCACGGAAATGAAAAACCTGGAAGGGGCTCCCGTCCGAACTATTGAATATAACGAGTATGGCCAACCATCTAATATTTCTCTCAAGTCTGGGCGTTCCTTCCTCTTCCACTATGATGTGCATGGAGGACTCAAAAGCATGGAAACTCCTAAACGCACTCGCCACTCTTTTATTCTCCAGTACTCGATCAGCTTCACCAAACTCGTGTATCAGCCACCTGGTTATGGGGCCATCAAGAACTCTTTCGTTAAGTATTTCAACTCTTATGGGCTACTGGAAAGTATCCTGCTCCCGTCGGATAATGGGAGAATCCTTCAGGAGTATGATTTACTCAGACGACCAACTCATTTGCTCTTCAGCGAAGGAAAAATCAGCAGAAAGTATAAAGCCAAGGGAGTCACTATCACCTTCACTGAAGGCAAGTTTGACAGTACAAGTCACGTATGGACCAACGGTGTCGGGAAGATCGTTCAGGAGAAACAGGAGTTCAATGCTAAGTTTGGGCTCGCCTCCTCCAAGCTGGTTTATGAGTACGACTCAAACTTCCGTCCGATCGTGATGAAGGCTCGCATTGGGGGCAACGTGCTCCCAGACTTTGTTCTCACCTACAACGCCAAGTCAGGTGGGCTTGAGCAACTCGGCTCCTTCCGCATTGCAGCTTCTAATAGCCAAGAAACGTCTGTGTTTGATGGGATGGCAATCTTCACAAAACGCATGAATGGCTACGGCCAGCCCGTCCAGTACTCATTGACTATTCAGGCGGAAGAAGTGTTTAGAATGGAGTTCTTCTACATAAACACATCCCATCAGATTCAGCAAATCAAAATGAAAACCAAGAACATGGGCACAGCACCCGTCCGCAACTTCACGTATGATGATGACGGTCAGCTTGTTCAGGTGGACTCCACCGAGCCCTGGAAATTTGACTATGATCTCAATGGGAACCTCAAAGCCTTGACATACAGGGAGAACACCATTGCCTTGAGCACAATGATCAGGACAGGATAGTTCGGTTTGGAGATGGGCTCTACAATTACGACATGGTTGGAAGAATTGTCCAGAATGCGAGGGAAGAGTATTTCACGTACAACGCTCTGGGCCAACTCAAACGAGCGTGGAAGAGGGGAAGGTTTGATGTCGAGTACTTTTACGACTACGAAGGCCGACTCGTGGCGAGGAAGGACAATCATGGGAATGCCACTCAGTTCATTTATGCAGATGTTCAGCACAAGGACTTGGTCACGCACATATATAGTCCGAGAGAAAACAGACTTCTCCACTTGGTGTATGATGAGAGCGAGAGACTGATATTTTTCCAGGTGAACAGAAACCAAAAGTATTATGTGGCAAGTGACCACTGTGGCACTCCAATGATTATCTTCAACCAGTATGGACAAGCTGTGAGAGAGCTATCCCGGAGTCCTTTTGGACACATTGTCTATGACTCTGACTCCTACTTCTATTTGCCAATTGACTACTGTGGTGGGATTCATGATAAGGTGAGCCTCTAGATAAGAATCAGATTACATGAGCAACCTACTTACTAAATTTAGCTGGTGAAGTGGTTGCCATTGGCATACTCAACCCTCTTTCATCAACGTGTCTAAAATCACCTATTTTCTCTCTGGACATAATAGGTTACCTCACTGATTCATATGAAGAGCAAGAGAGTGTATGATCCACTCATTGGCCAGTTCCTCACTCCCGACTGGACTAGTGTGTTGGAGAAACTGGAAACGCCGGAGAAAATTCATTTGTATAGGCTAAATGGCAACGACCCCATCAACCTAATGGGTTCTGGACCTGCTTTTGGTAATATATATGAATGCTAACTAGTATGTAGTTGATTTCCGAATCTTTCTTGTGCTCCAAGTATGGAGTACTATGTGGATTATGTATGTATATGCGTGTATATGGATGGGACTCGAGAGAGTAAAATGACAGGTGGAGAGAATGAGTAGAAGCGATGAGAATGGTTTAATACAGTAATGTGGACATCTTCTTTTTTTGCAGATCATCAAGGTTGGCTGAAATACCTTGGCTACAACCTGGAATCCCTGGCTCCTCAGTTGTTCCCCAGAACACTTGGAATAATTGGAAAGGAGAAGGGATTAGCAGTTTCAGGGCTTGAGAGTCGTATCCTGGAGAAAACATTTGATCTTCCCATCCTTGGGACGATTCCAAGAAGCGTGGTAACAAAATCTACTTTGGTTCCTAATCCCGGCTTACAGATTGCACTAATGGAGCCTCCATTAGGAAAGAACATCTTGTTGAGTCGGACTGCCGAGGGGAAAGCAATGATATCCTGTCCATTTTGCACCACAAATCGTGTCTACCGAGATGTTTTTACAACGATTCTGAATGGTAGTGATTTCCTCCGATTTGTGTCCCACAATCCAGGCCAAGATGTGTTCCATTTCGCCAAGAAAGAGCTGTGGAAGGCTTCTGATGACTTGGCAGATTTAAAAAGACTCAGTGGTCAAGTTAATGTGACCGTCCACGACCAATCCACAGAGAACCAAATGATTCATTTGAAGATCAGCATGTATGGTGTAATTATCTCTGTCCGATATGGACTCACTGGCCCGAGGGAAGAAAGTCGACTGATTCATCACGCAAAGGGCTCAGCGAGTCGAAAAGCTTGGGCGAACGTCAAAGAACTCATTCGTGTAGGATTTCCCGTCCTAGAATTCACTTCCAGTGAGCGAGCTGAAATTCTTCAGAATGGCCACCTCGCGTCATACCATCATGAGTTTATACATGATCCAGATGACTACCCCTTCTTCTCCGATGACCCCTTGAATGTTCGAATAGTTAAAAAGTCGAAAGCACAAAGAAGCAAACCGGGAAGTCCCACTGACTAACTACAAACATAGTTAAGGTGAAACAGAATTTTTCTTAAAAAATTCCAAGTTCCTGAGTGACTCTTTTTTATCTTGAAACGTCCCTGAACCGAACTGTGAACTGTGTAGCTGCAGAAGAGTAGAGATAGATGGTAATAGATATTAATCGCAATATTCTAAAAATCAAAAATTATATATATTAAAAAAACTACCTTAAATTCTATTTACAACCGACGTCGCGTCGACTAACACGTTTCTATCAATTGTATTTACTTAAAAATTTAGCTAGGAAAGCACTTGTTTGTAAGTACCCCAAAAAATGCAAGCCTAAAAAATGTCACTTTTTGACTTTGACCACTTAAAATATTGTATAACTAACTAAATGATGGAGTATAACATAACATGATGGAAAGAGACTTAATAGAATCTTCTTTTGGGAAGGTCCCCACACACCAGATTGTATATAGCCATTAGCCATAGCTAGTTTTACATTACATTATTGGTATGGACTACAAAAGTTGTGACTGACAATGAGTCTTGGTGTTACAGCATTGTACCAAAGAACAACCCAGGGAATCTTAATTTTTTTTAATGAATCCCACAAACTTTCATTCCCCAGCTTATAGAGCAAGATTTATTTGAGAACATAATCAGTCTCTCAATTTGTCATATTAATGTATAGGGCTTGGAGGAGCCTCAGAATCTCCTGGGGTGAAGTGACGTTGCTTTTTGTAGGCTAAAGTATTTAACATAGAGACAGAGTTTTGTTAACAAATTTGATAAGGTCTCCAACTTTTCTTGTATTTTTATCGAAATGTTCTCGTGTGTGAAAGTGAGCCGGTGCCCGCCGTAGGTGGCTTTACTTTTATGCAGTTCATTCATGAAGATGAAGTAGTCAGATCAAAACTGTATGTCATTTTTCTGATTGTATTTATAAGTATATTTTTGAAACAAACTAGGGAGGTACACAACCAACCACATACTTAAGAACTGGAGTTTTCCTTTGTTGAGCTCTGGTTGTTCTACTTAATTATACTTGTATGATTCTTACATAGTTGACGTTTATCATCCGCCTGAGATTAATATTGTATTTTTAATGGAACTAACTTTTTGTACTACAACTGAATTTGGCCAAAATGCAGCTTAAACCTTTTTGAAACAAAAAAACAGGACAAAAATCACTCCTTTAATATGGGAAGAATGCATACGCCTAGTGTACTAAATGTGCTCTCTCGGATGTTCATAGAATTTTATTAACTGACGATCGTTTACATCATACTGGGTAGAATTGCCAAATAAACGTGTATATTACTAATTACTACTTGATGAACTTACTTGTAACTTTATATACTGTAGTGTAAGCTAACTTAAGACTAGTTATGAACTCAGTTGTCCTTGTAGTGACATAGCTGTTTATAAAATGTGACAAAACCCTTGTCCATTAAGATATTCACCCGCATTACATCAATTGTAAATATTGTAAATATTTATTCATCGCTTCATTATTACATTGTAATAGGTATTAAAACTATCAATTTAAGGAACTAATTGTAAGATATTATTGTTATGACTATTCCTAGCTTTGTTTTTTTACCACTAGTGTAACATATATGATACATTAAAAATTCACACTTTAATCGACCTCATTGCTTACTGGATTGGGATGCACCTTCAACTCGGATAAGCTTCGTACTAAACTCTACTTGACGCAACCTCTACAATTTGGTGTCAGATATTGTAAACTAACATAATTGTTCTCTTGTTTTCAACCGTGATACATGTAACTTTGTATTGAAAAGTAGTCAAGTATGAAGTGAGGCATTATTCAGTGCAGTTACTGTATTCTATGTCTGTATTCATTGAATCAACACAAAGTTGCTTAATGTAAGGAATGAGAATAAAAAAAAGTTTCCGTTTCATTCACGTGGCCAAAAAAACAAACAAATATTATTTATATAGAAAACATTGTATGCATCCTATAAACTACATTAAATTTTGATGGTACAATAGGGTAAGATATGCCCGAAACGGAGTCAAGTTTTGAGAGGAGAAAGTGAACTACGACAGTTTCTTACTAGCTTCTGTATTACTACATAATTGAAGTTAACCTGTTGGACGTGGTACTAAATTTTGCTATGTATGTACTAAATGATAAGGCATTTTAAGAACTCTGTATAAATGAAATTGGATACTGTGAATTTGCGTTATTTTTTATCGGGAATTAATAATATACTGTATTTGCAGCTAAAATACATGTTAGGATGGTTTGTTACATTAAAATGTATGATTCTCCACACACTAAATATATATTACTTACATGCTGTGCGATGTGAATGCGAAAAGCCTTTGAAATGAGTATAAACTATATTAAATGTATAGCTAAGTGTTTACTTCTAATTAACCATAACCATTACTAGAGTCAGTACGGTGTAAACTTACTAAAGCTAACATTATATAAAACTACAATGAATTTTTAAGCAGTAACAATCTAATCATGTAAGCTAAAGTGGAGAAACTGAAACAAAACAAAGCTAATTGTTTATGAACTTTAATAATTTACTACGTGTCATAATGATATGAATAAATCATTACAATTAACATGATCGTGTTTGCCGATATATATAAATGATATGATATATGTCACACGTATAAATTATATGGGTGTAAGAATATATGTGTATGGGAGAGATGAAATTTCATGTGTTTTGTTTATACATATAATATTACAAGTAGCTACTGATAACAGTTGACAGTCTATATATATTATATTATGATGATGATACGCGAGTTAAATTAAAACGTTATATTTCATATCAAACTATTGATGATTTCTGTGTAACATTTTCTTTTATGCTATTACAGCCATCCATACTAGATGATGTTGTCTACTCTAAACTATTATATATATAATCAATATTCATATATATAATGTCATACTGTCTTTGTCTCTTAAGTTTACTCATCGGGAATCTGTTTGGATCATCTAAATGAGTTTTTGCATTCATTCTTCAAATGTAAGCGCTACTCATCCTGGCATAACCTGCAATTGACATAAAAAGGGATCCAATTAAAGTCCATTCCATATCTTTTAAACTCTACCTTTAAAATCATACACTTACTGGAGTTTCAGCATTAACCATTTCGACGTCGTTCATGTTCAGTGCATTGTCTGGCAGTTGACGGTTGAGCAGCTCCATCTTCTGCTTCTCCATTCGAATGTTGCGTTTAAAATTTCGAAGTTTCCTTGTTACCCTGTCCGGAATTCCCCAGTTTCGGCTCGGGTGAGATCTTTGAAGCATTAGGTCTTTAAACTCGCTAGCTGTAATCTCCAAGCCCTCAGGGGAGTCCATTCTAGTGTACAATCTAGCGCCCAATACTCTATCCAGTCTTCGATATCTTTGAGCGAAAATAAATACCACGACGACCATCTTTAGCCATTTCATGGTAAGCGATAAAAGAGGTTTCCTTTGGCTCTGAGGATGGCAGGACCGTAACTGGACAGTTAGGCATACAACTCTTGAGTCGTTTGAGTTCATCAGATGTTGTCAGAGAAAACCGCATTTTCTCGTGATCCGCCTCCAAATTACGATATAAATATTTGGCCTTGAACTTCTCTTGTTTAAATTGGATATAGTAGTAGAGTATGAGACTTGCCATTGACTTGTCTGGAAACATTGTCTGAATTTCGGAGAAGTTGTTGCCGTGAGACTGAAATCCTTTCTCAAAGAGTGCTTTTTCTTCTTCTGATAACCCTTCTGGACGTGCCGTATATATGTAGGTACTTAGATCTGCTTTAGCCTCCTGCTTATTATGACGATGGTAGTACAACAGCGATAGTGCTTGTTCTTCTGGTAGCCCAAATTCAATCCAAGCAATAGAGACGTACTCCTCAATCTCGTCGTCCTGAAGTCCCTCCTTTGGTTTCCATAATAAGAGATCCTGGTCATCGTCAGCTTGGCGGTTTGTATTCTTACTTGGAATGAAGTCTGGAATTATGGCCTGGTACCTTCTTCCGAATCTCCTTCCCCTCTTCTTCATAGGACGATTCAACATTGCAAATGGGCACTAAGTTCGCTCGTTCGCACTGGTAAACAACTGTCTAAACGGATGTTCCAGAACTGTTCGATTACTAAAACGAAACAAAACGAAAAGGTTTAAAAACCTAAAAGAGTGTTGGATATTGGAAGCACAAGTGTGGATATCACGGAAAGTGTTGTGTTCAAAGAAATCGCGAGAGTATATATTTGTTTGAAGTAACGAGTGGCGTGACGACTGTTTAGCAGGAATCGCTAATAGATCTATAATTGTGCTCATACCTTGTTGTTTTGGATGGAACTGTGATGAATGCTGAACAATAACACTTTCTTGAGAATTCAGGGATATCAGATCCAAAGCCAAAAATCCGGTGAAGTTTGTGGTGTACAGGAACAAAAGTAAGCTCAGGTAAACTTTGTCAAAACAGTGCTTTAACAGTAACTATTAAAGTTGACAGACTAAAAGCGAAGTAAACCAGTAAAAAATTATTTGTGTAAAAACTGGATGTATTGCATTTTTGTTCAAAAATTGAACTCAAGGAATGGCAACGTTTAACTTACAATGCGGCAACTCAGACCTAACGAAAGTTACGAAAATAGAATGGTTGGTTGCAGACTCGATTGGAATACAGACTTTCATTAGGGTTTGCGATTGTCTAAAATAAGTAGGATTCATCAAGATAATATTCATATGAATATACGATTGGAACACTCGGGTTCATTTGAATAGAGGGTTCCTATGGGTACTATGTGGGTTTCACAAGGTAGACAATAGGTATTGACATTATGCCAAATAATTTTATATTAAATCTTGTTTCTTACACACACTTGACGATTAGGTAGAAGTTAGACAATCGCAAACCCTAATTGAAAGTCTGTATTCAATCGAGTCTGCAACCAACCATCTATTTTCGTAACTTTCGTTAGTCTGAGTTGCCGCATTTTATAGTTAAACGTATGCCATTCTTGAGTTCAATTTTTGAACAAAATGCAATACATCCAGTTTTTACACAAATAATTTTTTACTGGCTTTACTCGCTTTTAGTCTGTCAACTTTAATAGTTACTGTTAAAGCCACTGTTTTGACAAAGTTTACCTGAGCTTACTTTTGTTCCTGCTACACCACAAACTTCACCGGATTTTTGGCTTTGGATCTGATATCCCTGAATTTTCAAGAAAGTGTTATTGTTCAGCATTCATCACCGTTCCATCCAAAACAACAAGTATGAGCACAATTATAGATTTATTAGCGATTCCTGCTAAACAGTCGTCACGCCACTCGTTACTTCAAAACAATATTATTACTACTCGCGATTCTTTGAACACAACACTTTCCCGTGATATCCACACTTGTGCTTCCAATATTCCAACACTTTTTAGTTTTTAAACCTTTTCGTTTTGTTTCTTTTAGTAATCGAACAGTTCTGGAACATCCGTTTAGACAGTTGTTTACCAGTGCGAACGACGCGAACTTAGTGCCATTTGCAATGTTGAATCGTCCTATGAAGAAGAGGGGAAGGAGCATCCGGAAGAAGGTACCAGGCCATAGATTCCAGACTTCATTCCAAGTAAAAGAATACAAACCGCCAAGCTGACGGATGACCAGGATCTCTTACTTATGGAAACCAAAGGAGGGACTTCAGGACGACGAGATTGAGGAGTACGTCTCTATTCCTTGGATTGAATTGGGCTACCCAGAAGACAAAGCACTATCGCTGTTGACTACCATCCGTCCGTCATAATAAGCAGGAGGCTAAAGCAGATCTAAGTACCTACATATATACGGGCACGTCCAGGAAGGGTTATCAGAAGAAGAAACAGCACTCTTTGAGAAAAGGATTTCAGTCTCACGCAACAACTTCTCCCGATAATTCAGACAATGTTTGCCAGACAAGTCAATGGCCAAGTCTCATACTCTACTACTATATCCAAATTTAAACAAGAGAAGTTCAAGGCCAAATATTTATATCGAAATTTGAGACGGATCACGAGAAAAATGCCCGTTTCTCTGACAACATCTGATGAACTCCAAACGACTCAAGAGTTGTATGCCTAACTGTCCAGTTACGTCCTGCCAGTCCTCAGAAGCCAGGAAACCTGTTTTATCGCTTACCATAAATGGCTAAAGATGGGTCGTCCTCGGTGGTATTTATTTTCCTCAAAGATATCGAAGACTGGATAGAGTATTGGGCGCTAGATTGTACACTAGAATGGACTCCCCCTGGCAGGGTTGGAGATTACACTAGCGAGTTTAAAGACCTAATGCTTCCAAGATCTCCCCGAGCGAAACTGACGGAATTCCGGACAGCGCAAAAAGAAACTCGAATTTATATTGAAACGCAAACATATCGAATGAGAAGCAGAAGATGAGGCTGCTCAACGTCAACTGCCAGACAATCGCACTGAACATGAACGACGCCGTCGAACATGGTTAATGCCGAAACTCCAGTAAGTGATGATTTTAAAGTAGAGTTTAAAAGATATGGATGGACTTTTAATTCGATCCCTTTTATGTCAATTTGCCAGTTATGCCAGATTATAGCCGCTTACATTTAGGAAGACACTGATGCGCAATCACTCATGTTTACATGATCCAAACAGGATTCCGATGGGTAAACTTAAGAGCAAAGACAGATGAGCATACTCCGTGATCTGAACTTGTCCATTCCATATATATTATTTGAGAGTAACAACATCTTATGGATGCTGCGTAATGCATAAAAGAAATGTTACACAAAATCATCAATAGTTTGATATAATATATCCAGTTTTAATTTAACTCCGTATCTATATAATATATATCATATAGACTTGTCAACTGTTATCAGTAGCTAGTGTAATATTATATGCTATATACAAAACATGAAATTTCATTCTCCATACATATATATTCTTACACCCATATAATTTTTACGTGGCGTGACATTATATCATATCATTTATATAATCGGCAAACAACGTCATGTTAACTTGTAATGATTTACTTACATATCATTTGACACGTAGTAAATATTAAAGTTCATTAAACCAATTACGCTTGTTGTTGTTTCAGGTGGTTCTCCACTTTAGCTGTACGATGATTAGATTGTTAGCTGGCTAAAAGAGTCATGTTGTGGGTCTATAGTCAGGTGTAGCTTTAGTTAAGTTCTACAGGGCCGGGTCACTGTACTGTATAGTATATGGATTCGATATGGTTAATGTAGAACTTAAACCAGGTTACGGTATACCATGAATATAGTTGTATACTCATTTCAGAAGGGCTTTTTTCGATTCAGCGATGCGGCACATGCATGTAAGTAATATATTATTTTTTGTAAGGGCCTGTGTGGAGAATCATACATTTTAATGTAAAACCATCCCTACATGATATTTTTCAGCATGCAAATACGCTGATATATATTAGATTTCCATTAAAAATAACGCAATGAGGTACGTATCCAATTGTCCAGTTCATTA